>JBAMDN010001346.1:0-28181 GCA_037074945.1 Tetracladium marchalianum
CTCGTTCACCGAGGAGAGAACGTAGTCACAAGGAACATCGACACCGGCATAGGTCACCCAAATCGAGACGTTCAAGATCACCAGAACCTGGAGAGAAGGAAAAATCACATCGGTCTCGACGGCGCGCTACTCCCGAGCTATGGACTAGTACTCGAAGAAAGGAGTCTGAGAAAGCGTTGAAGAAACAAGAGGAAGAAGTAGAGGATGATTCGGACCCCTTAGATGATATTATTGGGCCACGCCCACCAACTGTTGCTGAAACAGATTCGCGTGGAAGAGGCACTTCATCTGGAGCTTCGGCAATGGACTCTAGATTTTCGAAAGACTACGATCCTGCTGCAGATGTTCAACTGGATTTTGACGAAGAGAATGATTGGGAACAAGCACTTGAAGCCTTGAAGGATCGCCAGAAATGGAAACAGCAAGGTGCTGATAGGCTGAGAGCTGCTGGTTTCACAGATGATGAGGTTAAAAAGTGGGAGAGTGGAGGAGAAAAAAGGGAAGAAGATGTTAGATGGTCGAAAAGAGGCGAGGGGAGGGAATGGGATAGAGGAAAGGTCGTCGATGAGGAAGGAACGGTATCTATCGAACCGAAGTTTGGGAGGTTGACTGAGGATTAATGTGTAGGAAATGAATACCGTGGATTGATTCCTTCGGTATCGATTTTAAAACTCGAAATCGTCCAATGGAAGTCTTCCAGTACGGTGAACGAGGACAGAGTATACTTCGTCACTTCTGATATGCCAATACTATTTCGTAAATTTCCCTTGTTGTCTATGATATAGTATCATATTCACAAGTCATTTTCTTTTCAAGACAATTGCTTTTGTAAATGTTCAAAATTCATTGACGAACATCTCGTTATAATGAATTACAAATTAACAAGTTCCGCAGTTAGATAGAGACTCAAGTATCAGTGATACTGATGAACATCAACTCTTCCACTCTTATGCACAGTAGCTAGCAAGACTCCACAGCTACCACATCTGTGTTCCACGTCTTTGATTGTGTCCATCAAGTACGGAATGAAGCAGCATATTCCTGTGAACAAGAACACAATGCCCGCATAGAGACTATTCAGTACATCAGCAGCACATCTTTGTTGTCGCTATAACCAAGATACAGATAGAGATACGACCAAAGTTTCAAGAAACAAGAAGACTCACTGATTAGAGTTCCCAACCGCAGTTGAGATTCTCGTCATACTCCTCTGCCCGCAGGCAGGACAGTCGGCTGGGGCACCAGTCCTGCCTAGCACATTCAGCGGAGTCGCTGTCTGGTAGACACGGACTTGGAAGAGTGGTTGTGGTTGTGGTTGTGTGCGTCCTGTGTTTTGTGGCAGAGGGGTAGTTTGGGTCTGCAGAGGGGCCTTCTCAGTAGGGTATTGTTGCTGGTTCCCTTGAGCATCGGGGGGGTGGTTGTATGTATATTTGATTGTTATGGTGATCCCCAGGGGTCGAGGTGTATGTTGGAGCTGCTGCTAAGAATCATCACTATTAAATTTGAGATCTGTGAAGGGAGTGGACCACACGTACAGTCCATTGCTTGAGTCACGGTTCGGTGCAATACGACTTATTCTGAAGCAAGGGTGAACAATGGCAAAGTAAGGACACCTCGAGGCAGCCGCAAGTCCACTCACATATATAGAAGGGAATTAACAAGGCTCCGACGTTGTTTACCTGGCGGCAAGGTCCAGAACACAAAAGAGGGATGGCCACAAATCACGCGAACTCTTGAACCATGATTCTTTCTTCTCTCAAGTCGCCATTCCCCAGAAACGGCATGGTATCCTTCCCATTGGGGATATCGATCATCATCTAGCGGCACTCCTCAGTTTACTTCTCCCGTCTCTAAATATTGAACAAACTCCACGCGTTTTACTGGTCAAGTGTCCTCAAGGCTAGATGCATCTCAATACGCCTCGTAGTACGAGTATCTTTATGAAACTCCAATTTTGTATCTGTCTCTTCAGTGGCTGCAGGAGCTGAGAGTGAACGATGAATTGGTGGTTTCGACTAACTTTTCATTGGCAAGATTCTTCCATTTTCATGGCATTGGTGTGGTAGGAAGTCCAAAATGGTGCTCACGATGTCAGTTAAGTTTGAAGGGACGGGAAGGGTCTGCGTTGTTCTGGTTCTTAATCAGGCTGAGATTCGTAGAGTCATGTAGGTGTTGCTGGAAAGATTGCCAAAGAGGCAGCTTGTGGAGGCGTAGAGGAATGTTAAGCAATGCTCATGTTTAGGGTAAGCTCCTAAGTCATTTCTGCTAAGGACTTGCTGAGCGGTTCTCATACGAGAAGAGACGAGATATAAAATGAAAGATCGAACTATCGTTCCAGTCGTTGAAACCTTGCCCAGTTCTTCTATGGCCACCCTCATGATCCTTATCTCAGGCTCAAGCTCCATCTCCCCATATCTGCGGACTGGAGCCTCACCAATGAGAAAGAGAGCGAACCGCTCTCTACAATTAATATTGGAGGGTGGAAAGGGGGGTTTAGAGGCCAGAATGCTTGTGTGGCTTCCATGGTGGCTTTCACGGTGGCTTCCTTGTACCACCTTCATGAAAATGCTAGCCAATGAGCCAACTAATCACTTTACAGCCGAGCACTCAACTGACTTGAAGTAGACTTTTACTGTATTCTAGTGTGCTTGACTTGAAAGGCGAAGAAGATGATGATCACTTGAACGATGAACCTCTCAAAGAGATTCCTGCTGTCTTGTTAGAGTAAAGTCCAGGAAAATGCTATACTTTACCCTCTCCTCGTTGAAGGTGGGCTATCTAGCCTCGTGCATATCCATTGCAAAGAAAATGACATTCTATTTTGGTAGGTTTTCTCTTTCTCCTCTCATGTCAGTGGCCCAGAATTCGTCAACTTGTTGGCTTCCGCACCTTTCCAGCTGAGCTATTTGGCTTTGTTGGATACAGTGTGCAAACCTGACACCACCAGGATAGAACTTCTCTGATACTCGTGTAGTGATTGTAACTCGAGACATGCTCTTGAAGGTCGGAAGATTGAGACAGTGCGCGACAGGACTACTCCTGAGGCGGGAACCTCTACTTGTGTGTAATTTTTTTTTCCTGTTGATGTTATCGTGAAATGTAGAGTTCTATTGCGGGCAAGGCGGTGACCTCAGCAGCGTGTATCTTTCAGGACATTCAGCAAGCTGGTTCTTTAAAAGGCCGAAAACTTGACGCCACGAATCAAATCATCTTAGATGAGACGAAGTAACCTTGTCTTTAATCATGGGATTGTTGAAGTGTGGTCGTCGTTTTAAACGCTACATTGTCTTAAATACTCGAGGTTGCGAGAATCGCAATTCGCAATTGGGAAAGCTTCGCAATTTCAACATCCAATTGAACAGCCGGCCGCTCTTTGTCATGATCAACATACCAATCAAAGCTCAGACCTGAATCATTGCACCACTACAGAAGTAAGCCGCGTTGATAGTGGTTGTCTGCAACACGCCAAGCCTATTTCGATCTGATCGCCAGACCTGAAACTATTCAGAGTCAAGCACCAAAAGCTGCGGCAGCACGTCGATCCTCTTGGATGCTTGCTCTTTCTCCGCAAAAAAGCTGGCAATACTCCCCGAGTTTCTTTCATGGGTCAGGAGGATTAATCGGTGGGCCACTTAGAATTCCCTGTGCAAGTGCTTTCATCTGTACTGTGAGACTTCTCAAACGTGAGATACACTCAACTTCCCAGTATGGCTCCCTTGAAACGGTGTGAGTGGTAAATGTGTGTCGAGCGATGTGCTTGATCCATTATTTTGAGCGTTCAAGTAGTACTTGGTGCCGTTCAGTAGAATCGTTGTTCTGTATATATTTCTTTTCTTTTCTATCTCTCACATCTCCTTTTCTCATTCAATCCTCTCATCCATCTTACTGCTAGCATCTTTACAAACCTCTCACCGCAAAAATAAGGGCAGGGCAGAGCAGAACTAGAATTGATATAAGTCGAGTTCAAACCCCAACCCTCACGGTTCAGGACCTCGCCTTCCCTTCCTATCTATCACGCAAAGTCCTTCAATATGGGCGTCCGGATAGTTCAAGGTGTGCAACTCCCTCGTAGACGAGCACTCAGTCTGACAAGAGCCCGTTCAGTATGCGGGATGTGGTTCTGGGTAGCCTTCACATTTTTCGTCTTCGTCGTCCTACACCAATCCCGAAGTCTACTACCACCAATCGATTCTTTAAAGAGTAGTAGCAATGCTGCTGCTGCTGCTGCACCGGCAATTTCACAACCTCCCACGACCATCGGTCTTACCACTCGCCAAAGAATGGCTCGCTCAGAACGGGCATGGCAATCCAGCGTCAGCCTTCGCCACAAGATGGCGAATCTCCATCCCGCCAACCCAAAGATCCCTCATTTCCCCGCCCAAACACTTGCGGATTTCGGCAGATATCCATATACACTATGGGATTTCTTCCCAGCAACCTACACCTGCCCTCACGACATCCAACGAGTCGGTCGTCTCGGTGATGGTGGGAAATGGGTCTGTGGCATGTCCCTCTATGAAGCCAAACCCGCTCCCGCCGTTTCCAACCAGAAAAACACCGAAACAATCATCTACAGTTTCGGCGTCAACGACGAGTCAACTTTTGAAGCCGAGATGCTGGCTCGCATCCCCTCGGCACGAATCTTTGCGTACGATTTCTCCGTCGTAAAATTCGGACCCCAACTCTCCCCAGCACACTCATCTCGCGCTCATTTCTCCCAAGTCGGTCTGGGAGCAACGGACGAAACACTACGCACGCCTCAATTCTTTACACTTCGCACCTTGATGAATCAGAACAAACACGAATACATCGACATTCTCAAGATCGACGTCGAGGGCTCGGAATTCACTGCTCTCGATGCCTTCATGGATTCATGTGAGGAGTCAGGTGTCTTCCCGATCGGACAGGTGATGATTGAGTTGCATTTGTTCGAGGACAAAGTAGTGAACTTCGAGCGATTCACAAAGTGGTGGGAGAGACTTGAGAAATTCGGTATGAGACCTACCTGGTTGGAGATCAATCTGTTGGCGGTGACGTTGAATCCGAAGAAGACGGATCCGAGATGTGTCGAGTATGTGTGGGTGAATGTCAAGGATGAGAAGAGCATCTTGTTGCAGGAATGAGGGTGTGTAGATTAAAGTGTAAAATGCATAGCTTGCACGGCAATTGGAGTTCAGGGATGGAGTTTGGGCGGTTCTGGTTTGATCCATAGAGTACAAAGCATACAGAATATTTGTCAAGTTCGACAGCAAATACTCTCATTACGCATTTACCTTGATATTCTGATGCCAAAGATAATATACCTATGGTCACGTTCATCGGTACCTTTGGCATCCATCTATTGTGATGGGAAGCATGTCACTTTTCAGCGCGACATATAAAATTTGTTAATGCAAAGTTTCTATCTTGTCTTCGAATCTTCTTGCCCATCGGGGCCATACAGTTCTGGGTTCTGTCAACTTGTACAGCCTGCAAAATGACAAACTCTCAAACTCTCTCTCCACTGAACACTAACCTCACGATTTCAGTCAGTTGGATAGAACTTCAAACTCCCCGTCCCAAAGAACGCTCTCCAATCAAAACAAATCCACCCATCACCAAATTCCACCCTCTCACAATGACAACTCTTTCCCCCTCCAATATGTCCATGCCACCCACATTTACCCAACCTGATCCTCACCACAAGACGCGCTTGCAACGCCTCACCCAACGCAATTCTAATCCCGTCTTTATAATACTCTTCTCTCTCTTCCCTTTCCCTCTCGCTTTTTGCCTTCATTCTCCTGTCTTCTCCATTCTTGAGGTTTCGAGTATTGACACCCGAAGAAATTAATCCAAGTCCCCATACGGATTTGCTAAGACTGTATTTGCGATGGAATGTAATTTGTGATTGAAGATAAGGTAGGTAGATGTGTGTACGGTAGAATGAGGATTTTGAAGGGTGTCGCGTGCTGTGGATTTTGTGGATTAGAGTCGTCCAGAGGGTGTGTAGCTCGGTGGGAGAGAGGTGCAGTGAGGTTGGGGGTAGTTCCACGATATTGATGTTGGTGGTGGTGGTGGTGATTTGGGTGAGAGGTGCCATGGTGGAGGAGGCGGTGGGTGACTGAGTGGAACAATAATGGCAGTGTTCAGCGCTGGATCCGATATGAGTTGTCAAACTCCTCGTGGTTAGTATATTTGTGTGTTGTTTGAGTTAGTTTGGGAAATGAAAACACACTGCGAAAAAGCATTCGGATGCTGGATTTCTCCAGGGTTGTACAGTACTTGGTATTTTGGATTTTGTAAATTCGGGAGAGCTGAAAAGAGATAGGGAGTGGGATAAGGAGACGATTTTGTGAACATATTGAAGTTTGGACCAAGTCAGAAGTCTGCAATCCAGCGAACTCATCTCGGGACTAAGCTTTGCCTAGAGTTTGGAAGCTTGTCTCGCCGGTTTTACTAGTTCACTATTACTGAAGTCTAGTAGCACGGTAAGCACTCTGAGTAATTATTCATTCACTAGATTGATTACCTAAGACTTTGGAGTCTTTCAGGAAGACTGACTAGATCCCTTGGGGGATCGTTGGTTGAATTTGATAGGTTTTTGTGCCAAGCTTTGAAAATGCAAAACGACGTCGACAAAACATCAAAACCATCACATCACGCTATACACTCTGGTAGATCTTAAAGTAAGCAGAACTTTACTTTTGGCGTCTCAAATTACAACCTTCACATACCCATCGTTTCGTTGTGCCAAACGCCGCCGTACTCTTGAAGTGTTCTACATGACAGTATGCAGGTTCAGTTAAGCTGTTGGTTGCACCTTATCTATTTCGGACCTAAGTAACTTCAGGGCCTGTTGGACCAAAACATACCCAAATGAAGCTGTAGTTTTTAAGATGGAACGGAAAAGGCAGTATGAGTAGTTCTGAGTTCAACAATTGATTGTTGTGCATTTTAAGAAGTCTGAAGCTTCACGAATACCACCTGAGCGTTGATAATATTGCCATGCTCGACGCAAAATATCATCAAGCCCAGTACGAAACTTTTCCTCCTATATCCTCTTTCAAATTCTCATCCATCAAATGAAACGAAACTTGACGGCGATAAGCCATCTTGGTATTGTTACCCCACTCCCACCACACTGTCCAACCTCCTGCATTCCACTTCGATGACTTTCAAATCTCTCTCTAGCTGTGATACATGGACCAACGGACTCTAGACGACCGCGAGTACAAGTTATCACACGTCATGTCTCCCTCAGCACCAATTTTGTCGAACCACCTGCACAGAGCCAACAGGTAAGTCATTTTCTCAATTTCAAAATTGTTGTTCTTATTAGAGATTGCATGACATTCTGGAAGTGCTCCGGATATACTTACTGATATCTAGCAATCGCATCCCGCATCACATCAAAAGCATCCGTGTTTCCAATGAAAGCGTCCAGGATGTTTTTGGTATGCATCCCAAACTTGCAGGTATTGCACCAAATTGGCGCAAAGTTCAATGGATCTCCCTGCTGAATCTTGTAATGACCATGCTTGGAGCGATAATAGTCCATCAAGCAAAGGCAATCCTTGACGAGTGGAGAGGCGGGAGTGGAACGGTTGATGAACGATGACGCGCCACACGCGTTGATGGGAACGCTGGATGGGTAGTAGGAGACGTAGCGTTTGAGGAGGTTGGCGGGGTTTGGGCTGGTGTCAGTGAAGGAGTCGGATGAGAATCGGATGGAGGAAGTGAGAGGGTGAGGGCTGACTACGCGGTAGATGTTGCTGACTTCACCGTTGGGAGAGGTGCATGTTGCGATGATGGTCGAGTTGCTTGCCTCAAGCTCGGAGATGATGTTGATGAGCTTTGGGAGGGCAACTACCTGAGCTCCGATCAGGAAGACCAATAAGGCAGAGAAGATTTCCTGGAAGCGCATTGTGAAGAATTTGGATTGATGTGAAGATGGTCGTTGGATGTATGAAGTGAAGAGGGTTTGTTTTGGGACTGTGATGGAGGTAGTTTTGGAAGAGAAGGCGATTTATTTATCCTCCTTTCGGTACTCAGCAGTTCTTCCTTTAACTAATAGAGGTCAAACTCTCAGACTTCTCGAAATCTGAACTTTTGAACTTAGGACAAAATTGATATTCTGGGAAAGAGAAGGCTGGTTTGCATGAATTTCATGTTATTGGCGACATTTGTGAGTTGGAAGTGCCTCCTTCACCAAATGGAGACTATTCAAACTATTGCCCATGCGAAAGAGTTCAATTGTAAGCAGCTCTAAATGATCATGGAAATATTAATAATCATGAGTATTAGTTATGATTGAAAATCGAAAAGTGCTACAATTCATGTGCATTGCTCGGTGGAAATTGAGCAACGCATTCCTGATTGCTTGCCAGTCAAGGCTCGTCCCTGCTGAAACCGGCCTATTCCCGTGCTTCTATTCTTCATCTTTCAAACAAATTCTCGACTTTGATAAGAAAAACAGCAGTTCTTTTTCATAGTTTCAACTGTGGGTTTCCGTATTCCAGATGTTGAGGACGGTTCTTCTGAAGGATGGCGCGAACGACGCAGTTGACAGTTAATGGGGAGCTCAGAGATGAAGCACAGATGAAGTTGAATTTGGGGGTGCTACTGTATGTGAAAAAGTGATAATATCAACTAGAATAAATGCCGCTTTTAAGTGAAGTGAAGTCAGCGTTTGTGGTTGTCTCACCACTAAGATCGTGGAGCCATTTTCTTTGGGATATTTTTCGCCTTCACAGTTCACCTCCACTACATTGATTAGCGTCTCTGACGCCTTCCTTGAAAGCTGTCTACCGAGATAGCCTCGGTGTTGGATTATCTCATCATACATAACACGACTTGACGCATGAAGTAACTCATGAAGCCAGCCCAACAGCTGGTTGGAAGACTTGAAGAGCCCTAGCAGTGGCAGCCAAGAAGCTCGCGAACAATCAAAAGTACGTCTTTGAGCTTTCTCGCTGTCGATTCTTTGACCACTGTCAATTTCTATTTGTCGGCTGTTCGTTCCTGGGTCAACCAAGACACCTTAGCACCAAGCCATCTGAGAAGGAATCGTTCATTCTTGTGCGATAAAGCAGTACCAAAGTATTTAAAGCCCGCATTTCCGATCAAATCCCTCTACTTGAGACTGCACCACGCAGAAGTACGGAGTAGAGAGGTACACAACCCCTCCATGTGCCAAACGGCCGTTGCGGTCTTGGTGAGAATCCACATCCAAGTGAAGCAAAAGGAGCTAAGTATAATGAAACCCGAGCGCACGGATATTGAATCTTTTTCCTATTTCTACAATATAACCAAGAATAGATGTGTAGCACTCAAGATACTTGAGAATTTTTGAAGGGATTTTAGGTCTTTTTGGCGATGGACCTCCGGCGGACGCATGGGGGGTGTGCGGCGGGCCAGATCATGTTGATCTTTCCTACGTACGGAGGAGGTATTTTCAACATGCCCATTAAACAAGAGAGAAGAAGCACATGCACGACATGTAGAAGATCGCATTGGGACGAATTTGCATATTACGAACGGTCGATCCCAAGAGAGATGTTGTGCCCTGTCCTCTGATCCCTCTGATCCCTCTGATCCCTCTTATCTATCATGGTTACATGCACACATCGACACCCGTGGGCTCTGTGATTGGGCATATGGCGGTGTGAGATGCGAGATGGCTCAGGATGGTGAGACTTGGAACAAAAGTCACTGACGTAATTTCACCTCCCTCGACGGGCAGATCAATCCTGCTCCATTTGTTGAAAAGAGATAGAAGGCTTGCTGATAACCCAGGTCGAGAGCTTTTCTACCTTTTCTACCTTTTCCTTTTGCCAGAATAGAATTCCGAAACTCTATCAGTTGCTGAGACGCCAAATCAAACCCACTTCTTTGCAGCTCTGCACTTGGATCCATACAGCTTTCAGCACCAGCCACACCTGTCAGAATGGACATCCCTAACGAATTGCTGCGATGTGAGGCGCTCTCCAAGCCTTCCATTACCCAGTTCACCGTATCCTGGTAAGTTAGTCAACAATCAACAACCTCACGATGATATGAATGACGGCCCTAATAATGCACAATGAAGCCTTCTCATGCTATGGCTCATCATTTGCTACATTCCACAATGGGCCCGAATCCTATCGCGGAAGTCAGCCGAAGGTCTGTCGACATTGTACATCTTGCTCGGCAGTCTTTCGGGTGTTTGTGCGGTTGGGAATATCATGATGTTGCCCAGTAGCGAGGATGAAATTGGTTGCTGTCGATACAGATCTGCTTTTGCTTGTGCTAGTGGATTGTTGGGTATGGCTCAGGTCATTTTCGGCATTGCGTGTTTCTGGGTAGTGTGAGTGTTCATCCTCTTTCCTTCATCTCCCATTTGCTGATGTTGTCCCTGTAGCCTCTTCATGTATGTATACTTCGCAGAGGAAGAAGCCGACGCAGAGATCCACGGCCGCCGAAACTCGATTGGTGGCCCTGAACGTACATTCCGTCGCGCTCGAAGAGCCATCTATGTTCTCCTCGCCGCCACCAGCTTCGCAATGCTCATTTTTCTCATCTCGGCTACCATCTTGCATTGGTTTGGTCGTGTCGGGGAGCTATGGGCAAACATTCTTGGTGTTGCTGTCACCGTGTTTGCATGCATTCAATGGGTTCCTCAAGTTATGACATCCTGGAAGTTGGGCCACTTGGGAAGTTTGAGTCTCGCTTCTTTGTGTCTCAGCGCACCTGTAAGTCCAGATTGCTAAATCGCATCAACCTTGAAGCTGATACTTGCTGTAGTATACATGGATCTTCGGCATCAACATGCTCGCTCGTAATGGCCTTCGAGGTTGGAGTTCATGGATCGTCTACATCATCGTCGGAACCATGCAGATGGTATTGATCGTCATGGGCGGCATGTTCAAGTTGAGAGATCGTGAGAAGGAGCACCCAGCTACCGATGAACAACACCAAGCAAACTTGCTTGAGCACTTCAAAATACCAGGATGGAATCGATCGTCGCAGTCTGTGGCTTCTTCCAATATGCCGCCGGATGAGCGACGACCTTTGCTCGCTGGACATACACCCTCGAATGGAAGTAATAATCGGGCAGCTTCGGGTTCGAGAACGAGACCTGTGGTCTGATATGTTCTCTTTGCTGGGGAGGATATTAGCCTGAGCAACTCGACAGCAGGAAAGATGAATTTGTCAACGTCGACAATTTCCAAAGAGTTGAAGATCGAGCACACATGGCATCGTCAAATTATGATTGATTGGCGATTCAAGCCTGCTGTCGCTCGTCGGTCGAGGAGTGACTACTGAATTTAGCTTTGTTTTGCGATGACTGGGTGGGAGCACTGTTTTATCCCTCTGGAGTTTTTATCTCATGTTTGGTGTACCTTCAAATTGCTTTGGTTCTGATTCCTAATGATCATTCATTTAGATTGACTTCAAAAGTTCAGATTCTATCACTTGTATTTTGCTGCCTTTTTTGCCGCGATGCGTTCGAGTAATTTGACTGTCTGTGGAAATAACGCCTTTTATTCTCAGGCTTGTACTTCAAAATGATTTTGTTCGGAAAGAAGGAGTAATGAGCGGTATCTGGCTCGGATAGAAGCGAGTTTGCCTGCTACCAACGAATATGATTGCGTCTAGCCATTTGGCATCGGAGGAACAAGAACAAGGATGAACATACACACGGATTAATATACACAAGACTGAACCAGATCATAATTTAAACATCAATTCAAAACTGAGTTCACCACCAAAACTTGTCCATCCATTTTCTTCAAATCCACCAAATAGCTATTATACCAACTGGTACCCGCAATCACTGTTTCTCAAATTTCGCAATATACTCCTACAATCTGGCCAATGCATCAAGAACGTAACTATCATTCAGGCTATATATCCATGGAGCTCTCCCATTCTTTCAATCGAAGAAGATAAAAAAGAAAAAGAAACACTCACTCAGGAGAAGCAGTCTTCGCTCTCGTTGACCATCATGGGCCTTCTTGGCAGCAGCATCCAAAGCCGCAGCCCAAGCGACTTCCTTCAATGCAGCGAGTTGCGCATCAAATTCTGGTTTGCGGGCTTCGTATGATTGATGAACTATTCACAGGGAAGTCAACAAAGTATACATATCTGATCAATGTGAGATGCAGGAAGGTGCCATGGTACAAAGCACACCTTCCGTAGGACATTTCATCGATCTCCTTCCAAAACCAACGGGGGGAAATGTTGTGCCGGCTGAAAGCTCCCATCAACCTGGATCCTTTGCAAGACCGATGGGAGCAATTCTTCTTGCGGGTGACTTCCGCACGTTGATAGTTGAGGCTCCTCGCATTTGGTATCGCTAGTAACGCGACTACCAGTAGTCGACTTACCTTTGGTCTCCTTGTCCTCTCCTTTGGCTGGCGTCTTCTCTTTGCTAGCTTTACCCAACTTCGCGCATAATTCACGACCGTCCTCGTTTCCAAGCCCTCTCGGCAGTGCCGACAACTCGTTGTCCAACTCACCAGCTTCTGATTCTAAAGCTGCAGCCTCTAATACAAGGTGTGCGAGGAACTCTGTGGCATGAGGAATTGCGTTAGCACGCTTGGTTTGGTAGAGCTTCTTCTTTCTCGTCATGCCGAAGTCTTGAAGTGTGCGAGCAATAGCTTGAGGACAAATTGAAATGACATGGCTATGGACTTGATTGTGAGCACAATTCGGAATTACTCATGTTATCAGTATAATCAAGGCTTTCGCTAGAGCACTTCCGTGCATTATTTTATCCTGCACTTTCGTGACGGATGTGTGTGCATGTGTGTGTCTTTTTAACATTATTTCATGACTGGTGGCCGGTGCTAACGACCTACCAACAAAATAAGATGACTTTCTCGGGATGAGGTGAACTAGATACTGGAGGAAATATATTGCACAAGCTGTTATCCCCAGAACATTTTTCTTCCGTGTCGAATATAAGGTACAAAAAAGGGCCAAAGAGAAAGAACGTAAAATATCTCTAGACCATGTCAATATGCAAAGTGCCACACAAACAACCAGAAGAATGGGAAAAAATGAAACAGTTGTTTCTCAGGCATCCTCCACCATCCATATTTAACAAAAAAGTAGCTAGTTAAATTCAGCGAGTGCAAAAAATTGAAATTGACGCCTCACCTGGGTCTCGAACCCAGAACCTTGGGCTGGATTTTGAATAATCACCAGTGGTGCTTCAACGGTGAATACTCATTAAAAGGCCCACGCGCTAACCAATTGTGCCAGCGAGGCAATCTGTTGTTGAATCGCAGCTGCTTGTTTTCTATTACATACTACTTACGACATCCTTAGTGGATCCTGAGCCCGAGTAAAAACTTTCATTGGGTGGATAGAAATGCACTAGTCCTGATTACGGCGTCACTATCCGGCTTGGGCGACCGGTCACGGGTACTCGAGTTGCTCAACACCAGTCTTGTGGACAATAGCTAGATCCTGTACATATTCTGCTAATTCCGTCATGTAGGTTATTTGTTAATTATATGATAGAACATAGTGTAGTAGTCTCAAAAAACAATCAAGGCTCAAATCCTTATATTCACTTAAAATCATCCAAAGAAAATATCGCTCACGGATGGAAAAATTGACAGTATTGAATTGGAGAACCGACTCTTGACATTGCATTTAGAGCCCCTTATGCATAGAAATTAATTCAACGATCACGTATCAAACGGTATTGTGGGTGGTTGGGATTTCGTGACACGCACGGAGCTGATTTCCCGATCGGGCTTGTGACGTGGACTTAGACAGGAACGTCGTGCATTTATAGTCAACTGATTGCGGGCCAGCCAAGACATGGAACAACTTCTATATTCGTCACGGCCTCATGATTGAGCACAACTATCACGACAATATACTCTGCTTTCTTCTGCCTTCGTGCGGTGTTACTTGCATTCGTTGTTCATAGCATTACACTCGCTGGCACATGCCCTCCCTTGGATGCGACTTCACATTACCGTCTCCAGCTTGCAAAGCTGCTTGATCTAGTAACCCCTCGACATCGTCAAACAGCCATGCGACCTCCTCGAGTGATCATCGCGGGCGCCTTCATTGTCACCAGTGTCTTCCTAACATTCCTATCCCTCCGAGCGTCCCATCCTCAACACACTATCACAGCGGTATCGCCTGCTAAGACCGGAGTATTTTCTTTTTTTTCATTTCCGGCGCCTTTTTCTCTATTTCCGCCTAATGCGATCATCACTTTGACACACGACAACATCACAGCGTTCCTGGCCCGCCCCGCGTTTTTTGGGCCGCCGTTACCATATGATGGATTAAAGGGACAGCTTTGGATTGGGAGTGGTTTTGGCGATGAGAGTGGCAGGCAGGGTCCTTTGGGCCAAGGAGCAGAGGGAGAGGAGGGGTGTAGCGACGTGCCGGGTTTGGAATCCTATTCGAAGTCAACAAGTGCGGCCATGAAGCAAGAGGATAAGACTCTGGATGGCAAATCTACGAACACTAACTCGAGGTCGAAATCTAAGAAGCGATCGAATGACGAAGATAGACCATTTGGAGAGGAGCACGCTGCTGCCTTGGAAGGCGTCGCGAAGAGCAAGATTGCGGATGATGGAACGGATGATTATCTACACCACCCTCTACCTGGATCCGCAGGATTGAAATCGGTGGAGAAGCAACCTACGGAGCCCAACTCGGACCACGCTGATATCCAGTCTATACAAGAAGGGGCAGAGATTACTGGGAAAGTTGTGCTTTTGAGTCGTGGAGGATGTGGTTTCCTTGAGAAAGTCAAGTGGGCACAGAGACGGGGCGCGATTGCACTGATTGTGGGAGATAATCTACAAGGAGGGCCTTTAATCCAGATGTACGCACGAGGCGACACTTCAAACGTTACCATCCCCTCTGTCTTCACATCCAGGACGACTGCACATTTCCTGGCTTCATTAATGGGGCCAGGGAGTTATATTGAGGACACAATCGATGATGATGGCAAACCTCTGCTGCAGGTTAAACACTCAGAAAGGAAGAACCTACGACACGGTGAGGCCAAACCAACAACTACAGTGGTAACGACCAAACCTACAGTGGTCCCTAGGAAACCATCAAAATTGGCAAACAAGAAGAGTGCCACGCGTACACAAGATAAGCCTGCTGCGATGACTACAGAAAAACCAGGATGGTTCAGAGCGCTATTTTTCGGGGTTGGGAAAGGCAAACCAAAGTCGGAAAGTAGTAGACCCCCCAGTAGTGGAGAGCTCGATTGGATTCTCGTAGATGACTGGAAAGATGGAGAAGTCGTGAACAAGAAGACCAATTCAAAGCCAAAGAAAGGTGGCGAAAAAACAAGCAAGGGCAAAGCTACTCCTAGTGATGATTTTGTCATCGGAGTACAGGATTGGAGAGATCCGGATTTAGTTGTCTCGAAGAACGCGGAAGACGCGGCGAAAGCTGATCCGAAGAAACAAGAGGCAGCCAGCAAAGCCAAGGGTTCCAGTCCAGTCCCTGTGAAAGGAAGTGGAAAGAAGACAGAGAAAGCTGGGAGCGATTCTCCTCTACGAGGGGGGAGCATTACCCCAGGTAGTGGAGAGTATAGTACCAAGGATGCTTCAGATAAAACCAAGGAGAAGGATGGCACAAAAGATTCGAAATCGAAGGGTCTCCTTACGACCATTTTTGGTGACGACGAGGAAGACATCGAATATCCACCTGTGAAATCGACCAAGTCGAATAATGAGGTGGTGAAAGAGGAGGATGAGGATGACGGTGATGAGTCTGAGGGTGTGTGGGTTACACTGACTCCAACAAGTGGTGCTAGCCCGTTCCTCGATACTCTTTTGGTGCTCGTGGTAAGCCCACTGGTGACTTTGACTGTTGTCTATGCCTTACTACTGGTGAGATCTCGGATAAGAAGGCGTCGCTGGCGAGCACCAAAATCCGTGGTTGAGAGACTTCCAGTCCGGACTTATCAAACAATAGCTGCAACCAGCAGCGGAAGTGAGACTCCAAGACAACCTAGTCCGACAAGTCCATCAGTAACAACACCTCTGCTCCAGCGAGGTTCCTCGCCCCCACGACCTCGGCCTAGGTCAAGAACCACAACTGGAATCCCGGAACCAGGAGATCTTGCCCGCGTCAACTCAAGTCCACTACAAGTTCCTATCATTCCACCGCATCAACCCGAAGCCGAGAAGAACTCAAGCCAAACCAGCGAGTGGAGGAAGTATATGGGCAAACAAGTCGAATGTGTAGTCTGTTTGGAAGAGTATGTTGATGGAGTTAGCCGGGTCATGAGTTTACCTTGCGGTCACGAGTTCCACGCGGAGTGCATGTAAGCATTTTTGTTTGACATCCATATCAATAAAGGCTAACACGAAAACAGAACACCATGGCTTACCACCCGACGTCGCACGTGTCCTATCTGCAAAGGTGATGTCGTACGCTCTCTGGCAAGAGGATCCCCATCCTCCAGCCCAAGATACGAAGCCTACCACGACGAAAGTGATGATGATGTCCAAACTCTCGCCGTTCAAAGCGTCAACCGAAACGAAACCTCAGCACTTCCCATCCCCGCCGTAATTGAAGATGAAGACGACTTGGAGTCCGGGGTCTTACCCAACCCAAGTAGTTCAAGCGGCAGTTCAAGTCGTGCCACAGGTTTGTTGGGGAATTGGAGGAGCATGTTACCGGGATCGAGAGACAGGGTGCCCGAGGAAGATAGGAACAGGTGATGTTCTTGATGGTGTATGCCTAGTGTCTGTGGATATGGGTGTGTGGTTCGGGCTAATGATGATTCCTTTGTTTCAACTACTTTCTTTTGTTGACTTTCTCGGTAAATAGGTTGACTGGCTTGGGTTTGCTGGTTTGGAATGGTACGTAGTTGACATGAATAGGACAATACCACAACTTTCTGTTTGGATCACTTGTGTCTAAGATATGGAAACAGCTATATTTTACAAGGTTAACTACAAGAACTCCTACAGTTCTCATGACTATCCGAATACGGTCGACTTCTCACGAAGAACACACTATGTTGACGCAGATGAACTTACCACAATTTGATTTGATGTCCCCAACATTTAGCATAACCTAGGCTACCCGACAAACCCAGCAAGCTTTTATGTACATATCTCTCAACTACCCCATCTTTCATCATTCAGACAAACTCCCATGCTGTACGGTTGGACAATGCAACTATCGCAGATCCCATCTGTGGCTTTTTGCCAAGTTCATCTGCACAGCCTAGGCTTTCCTGCACCACCAACACCCTCACTCACTCATGATCAGGCATTCCCAAACCTCCTCCACTTTCAATCTTCTCCTTCTCTCTCAACGATCCTCATCTCACTCCCCATGCCCCTCGGAATCACCTGAACTCACTCACGATGGAGCCCGTCTCCCTCGGCGTGGGTATCGCCGGAGCCATCTCAGCCAGCATCTCAATCGGCACAGCGCTTAAGAAGCTAACGCAGCAATACAGCGACGCACCGGCCTCTTATGGGTTCACCATCAAACAATGCAGCGCCGTCAGCGGACAACTCGCGCTGCTTCAAAATCTCATGTTGCAGGAGACATGGTCGAAACAGTTAGGCGATGATGGAGAGACGTCTGATTATTTCGTTACGATTGTGATGAATTGTGCGGAGAATTTGCAGGAGTTGGAGGCGTGTGTGGGTAGTATTAGATTGGGGTTGTTAGATGTGGAGGGGAGGGCTGTAGGTGTGGGTGTGAAGCAGAAGTTGAAGATTGTGTGGAAGGATGAGGATGTGAAGACTTTGCTGGGGAGGCTGGAGGTGTCGAAGCAGGATATTGGTCGTGTGTTGGCGATTGTACAGGCGTGAGTATTGGTTATTTCGACTATAACAAGCCTTTAAGTCTCGTTTGGTTCTGCTGTAACAGTGCTAAATTCTTGATTAAGGGGTTCTCTTTCTCGTATCGAAACGCAGATGGAGCAATTGAAAGCGTCTATGAATGCTTTGGCGAGATCGAAATCCACCAAATATCGAGCGATGCGCATGCCTGGAGGAGTCGTTGGGACTGGATCTTCTGTTGTAGTCGTGCCTTCCACATATCCCGGTGCACCTCCCAAAGACTCAGTAGCTGGATCCGGGGTCTCACTGTCGAATATTGATTTGGCGAGTGTGGTGTTGACAATCGTAAGCAAGAGCAAGCTTGCGTGTACTGATGTATGACGCTAACAATCCGTAGGCAGACGAACCATCTGGATTCAAAACTTCGTCGCATGAAGGACCTCGAAAACAGCAATTTACAGAGAGCATCCGATCATTCCTGCCAACAATGGGAGGCAGCTTATTCGGCAACCAGATGAAAGCGCTTGCCGATGTCATTGAACAAGATCGAGCCGAGATACAAAACAAAATCACTCAGGCAGAGAAATCGCTGGCAGATTCTCAGGATGAAGTTGCATCTTTGCGAAAAGAGTTAGCAACTCAGGAAGTGAAAACGCAGTCCGCTATTACTGATGCAAAACTTGCCCTTGAAGACCGCCAGAAGTGCCTCACACTCGAGAAGAAACTGGAGGAAATAAGAGCAGAAAAAAGGGAGGAGAAGGTTAAATACGACCACGCTATGGATGATTATCGTCAACAACGAATTCTTTTCATAGTGGAGATGAAAGCTCTACGAGAACGGAAAGAAGAAGAGGCAAGGATCGAAAAGCTCGAACACGAACGCATTATAGAGCAGCGCAACCAAGAGTACCATGAGCTCGAGGTGCATATTAACCGAATGACTATCAACCACGGAAATAAGATGACGAACATCGAAAAGTTGTGGGAAACTCAGCTCAACGATATCAGGCAAGCACATTCTCACAAACTAATCGAACTAGACAAGAGCATCAATACATACCAGCGCAAACTTAGCAAGCTCAAGTTTTCCTTGAATCAGCGAGATGATGCATACGCTGCGCTCGAGGAGAAAATGAAACAACTTTCTGAGGACTATGAAAAGAACAATGAAAGGGCGCAGGCTGAGATTGATGAAGCCAAAGAAATACACCGCGCACAACTAGCAGGTCAAACGGAAATCATCCAAGCACAAGATGAGTTGATCAAGGATTTGGTTGAAGCTGAAACAGCGCTCAAACAATATATTGGCAGCATACACGCCAAAATCGACGAGCTTGGGGACGAAAATACCGCACTAACGACCCATCTCCACGAAGCTACTACAGCATTAGCCTGTTCTCACAAAGAGCATCTGAGATACCAGTATCTATATGATCAATCCGGGGGGGCGATACGTGCCGTTCAAGCCATCTTCGAAGAGCAGGAGACAAATTTGATGAGCCTGGAGAGGTTTAAGAAAGGCGAAGATCAGAGGCGCATGGGTACCGAAAATTTACTGTCTAATTTGCAGACCAGACTCAAAAATAAGAAGGAAATACCCCTGCCCTTACCGCCAATCTCTCTGAAAGCGGAACGTACTTTTAAGGTTGAAGTTCCAGCCAAATTATCGTCGCCGCCTCTGTCTCCGTCACCAAGAGGTTCTCGGCTATCTCCAGGCTCTTCAAGCAGTCTGTTTGCCCCGAAAGATACATCCAAACATATGTCACCAGAAGTTCTGCGACGAAGTCAATCCACACCAGGATCTCTGAGCGAAAATGGAATATTTGAGCCACTCGTGGACACAACAGCGGAATCGCGATCAAACGAATTCCCTCCAACATCTTTCAGCAACACTCAAAAAGGAGTGCCAATCGAACACGTCGTAGAACAACCGCGACAGGATCAATCTTCTCCGATGCTCCCAAGCAACCATGAAGTGTTAGAGCCCACCGTAGACACAACAGATGAACAGCGGAAAAATCAACCTCAAAGCTCAATCCAGTCGGCAACACCAAAGCTTGATGCGTTGCTGTCTAAAAATCAAACATTGAATAAAACAATACGAGAAAAGCACCAGTCGACGATCCAACAATTCAAGAGCAGGGAAAGATAAATCGGCAAATCAATCATTCATCGACAAATTCACGACGTTTGATTTGGCGGGAGAGAAGATGTCGACTTATCTAGCCAAGGAAAGGCGAATAGAGAATATGGCACTGGTAAACCAGTCCACCAGAACGTCAAAATCGGACTGAAAATAGACCAGGCATGCTGGGGGAGAAAGGATGACCACGAGGTAGTGTCGGGTCTTGATTCTTGTTCTGTCTGGGGCTATTTAGGAGGAGGAGAGCCCCTCGCGCCGCCCCCCTTCGCTCATAAGACCAAGTCTAGATATTCGCCCTCTCTTCGGATGCGACAAATGCGGGCGGCCATACCAGAACCGGTACTGCTACAATTAGTACCAATACGGCACGGTTCGTCGAGTTGATTTTGGGAGCTCGTAATTTTTGATGTTAAACCGTCGGTTACCAAGTCGGTGATCAGGTTAAATACTTACTTCTCTTTCCATGCTTTGTTCTTTCATATCCTGTTCTAATCTTTTCATGCTTTCTTCTCATATCCATTTTTTTAATTTTTTTAATTTTTTAACTTTTTTTTCACATTCTGGTCTGTTCATATATCTATCTACTCTTCTCATATTTCTTGCGGTTCGAGTTTCATTTTTTTTTCTTTTTTCATGTTTTGGGATGTGGAGGATGTGTTGGATTTAGGATACTGTAAGGTTTCTTGGATATGTTGACCATAAGGTTATGATTGAACGATCAATTGGGATCTTTTCTGAAGTTACTATTATATTAGTATGACTGATTGAATAGCGCGGCAATTGGGAACACTCCTGGCTGAATGATGGTAATTCGGCAATATTAGTTCTTATAAACGACTTTTATTCTAGAAATGTTCGACTACCATGCTTTATAAACTTTGTCAGCACTTTATTACCTCGTCAAGATCAAGGGTTCAAAAACCGCAATAGCGGAAATGACTTGGTGTGCTAACTTTTAGTTGATGCATTTTCGTCCACAACACACACTCCGCTACAAGCAAATAACTAAAATTTCATTCATCAGATCTTCCACTCCCAAACCTCTGCCCAACCTAACAACCCGATTAACCCTAAGAATCCTAATAATCATATCTCCTGATAATCGGCCTCGCCGGATCCCACGGCCCATGAATCTCATTCTTATACTTCTGCATACTAATCAACCACCAACTACACCCACCCATCGCCAAACCAGCCAGTATCACCCCAATAAACACACCCATAATCCCACTCTTATACGGAAAGTCCCAAAAGCCCTCACCATCGCCTCCCCTTCCAAGTATCAATCCCACTCCCCCACCTGCACCGATGACAAGGAGCGTGGTAAGGGTAACGTGACCCCGCCAAGAGCGCTGTTTCGCGTAGCGACGAAATACAGGAAACAGGCCGAAAACTTCGATGGAGAAGAGTGTGAGGGAGAAGACTTGTCCTGTTGATGGTAGTCGGGATGCGAGCACTGTGGAAGCCATCAATGCCGCGTTAGTGCTGAGACTGGCAGGGATATTTTTTATTTGTGCGGCACCACCGCCGTTGGGGATGAGTGGTGGAGTGCCGTAGTCGAAGAAGAAGATGTTGATGGTGAAGAGGAGGAAGGACATTGCCCAGATGGAATCTTTAGATGTGGAATGCGTGAGGGATTTTAGGATTGGAGAGAGGCCGAGGAGGGTGAAGTAGATTAGTAAAGCGGATTTTATGATGGCGAGACGTTGGGAGTTGCGGTGGGAGAAGGGTGATGAGGGAGAGCCCGGAGTGAGAGGGGGCGGATAATTAGGTGTGGGGATAATGTTGGAGGCGATGGAGTGGATGGATGATGCTGACGTTGAATGTCCATGGCGAGCTAGTAGTCCGTTTGTGTTTGTGTTATTGGTGTGTTGTTGGTTGCTGTTTGAGAGGAGGCTGGATGCTGATGCCGAGTGACCATGACGAGTTGATAATCCATTGGCAACGTATGTCTGGCTTCCATTTCCATTCAAATTGGAGACTGAACTCGAGGCTGATGCTGTGGTGATGCTGAGGTTGGAGATTTGGATGGGGATGGAATCCTGCCCTACCCACCAATCCCACAGTAACCAACCGATGAATGTGAAGAATGTACACCACGACACCACCGCGACGGATGAAATGTTGTTTTCGTAGATGCCGCGAAAGCAGACGACGAATATGATAACCGAACAAACATGCTGAACAATGACTGTCGAGTCTGCTACGAGGGGCCAGAAATCATATGGTTGAAGACGTGGGTTTCGTTGTAATTCTCCCAGAAACGTGTCTTGATCGGTATAATTGTCGGGGTCTAAATTTCATTATTAATATGCTATATCTGACATCTCGAAATGGCATACAAGACTGTTTAACCCAGAGTAACTTCTTCCAACTTCCCTTCCTCCTCCCCTCCCCACCATCAATCCTATCTTTATGCCTCCCCTTCCTCAAGCGTGGTATATCCCCATTGTCATTCGCGCCATTGGCTATGCGCAAGTCTTTCTGCAATTTATTGACGGCCGCAGATAGCCTCCGCGGCGGGGAGCCCAGATATATTGCATCTTCGGGGGTGAGGAGCGAGCGATCGCTGGCCCCTAAGCGTGAATTATTGAACGGAGGTAGAGATGTGGTGCGTGAGAGGGGCGGCAAAGCATTGGTTATCTTTGCAGTCGGAGGAGGCGCCTGGTTGGGCACCATAATGTGCTTGTCGTCGTCATACGATGGGGAAGTGCTGGAGTTTGTGGTTGTACTCTTGGAGTTTACGTTCAGCCTTGGAGGTTTTGGATGTTTTGGAGATCGCTTCGGTTACCGTATTGATGAGGCTGAAGCTTGTTTACCCCAGAGAATGAAACACGTGGAAGGTTAGGTAGGATGGACCTTTCATCTTTGTTCAAGCAAAGACATAAAGTATCAGCAATTCAATCTTACTCAGAATCGTCGTTCGTCTCTCTCTGTCGCTTCTTTGAACATCTGTATGAGTTCTGCTTCTGGAAATATTGCACGTGACTTCTCGCTTCGATCAAAACAAGCATCTTCATAACCTTCAATTCGTACAGCGTTAGGTACTGATCCCTGAACCTTGAAATAGGCACCCAAATTCCTGAATAAATTACCTTCGTGTTCGCACTGACCACAACTTTTTATAGCCACGAAGGCAAGCGAAGTAACTTTGAAATAAATGATCAAACGGGAAAATAGTCATGCGATACGATCCTCCTAGGACCTAGAGGCTCTAGAGTCAAGGACAGACTACTTGAAACGGAGCCTCGTGTTCACGGCATCTACGGTACAGGACCAGGAGAAGGTCCTCGACTGCCCTTGGCCACGACAAAAGCCTTACGTGGACGGTGCCGAGAAGAATCCGAACTGTTTTGTACATCTTCCGTGGAACAAAGGTGGGTTTCCTGTGGAGTATCTGGCGGTTGATGCTGAGGACACGGCCGTTGAAATCTGAAGCTTGAACTTCTTGGTGCATTGCCTTAGGGGTTGTGGGACTTGGACAAAGAAAGAGGTTGTGAATTGAATGCTCAAGCTTTTCATGGTTTCCTTGGGGTTGCACTGCAATGCAAGAACAGAAATATTTACTTCTTGCCCCTCGCTTGCTTCCTCGAAAGTAATGAGGCTTGTAACCCTTTCCCACAGGTACGTACCGAGCAGCAGACGGACTGCAGTATATAGTTTCGCAGTCACCATAAATCGTGATTCTTGAATTTGCGTGGGGAGTTGTCTTGATTCGGTTGAGGCTACCGGCGGCGCAACGCCAAGTATGTGGAGATCTGGGCCCGATCAGACAAATGTCCCGCTTTGAAGTGTTGAAGAACCCTCAGCGTCTCAGCTTGCCTCAATTCTTTGAAAAGATCAGCAGAATCGCGTTAATCGCGTTGCAGGAAAAACAAACTCGACGTACCTCTTCTCCTCGGTAACTCAAAAGATTCCCAGTTTTTGCTGAATCAGGCCCATCATGCCAACATTTCTTTGATTCTCGTGGGATGCTTTCCTCCCGCTTAGCAATGTTTACACCCCTGAATCATCGAAATGTGGTGAACAGAGGCCAATCACGGCTTGTCCTTATGCCACGAGCGATGTCCCCAAGTCAAAAGATTCGATTACTGTGCCTGTAGATAGGCACAGTAATCGAATCTTTTGACTTGGGGACATGGCTCGTGGCATAAGGACGAGCCCGTGGTCCGCCTGTGTTCACCACATTTGTGCAGGGGTGTGAGAACGTTGCTAAGCGGGAGGAAAGCATCCCACGAAAATCAAAGAAATGTTGGCATGATGACCTGAATTAGCGAAAACCGTTTGAGTTACCGAGGAGAAGAGGTACGTGGAGTTTGTTTTTCCTGCGACGCAATTAACGCAATTGTGCTGATCTTTTCGAGGAATTTGAGGCAAGCTGAGACGCTGAGGGTCTTTCAACGCTTCAAAGCGGGACATTATGATGGGGCCAGATCTCACATACTTGGGGTTTTGCGCGGCCGTTTGTCGACCGAAATAGAGACAACTCCCCACGCAAATTAGAAAAATCACGATTTATGGTGACTGGAAACATATCTGCAATCAGTGTGCTGCTCGGTCCTTACCTGTGGGAAAGGGTTACAAGCCTCATTAGCTTTCGAGGAGGCAAAGAGCAAGTAAATATTTCTGCTCTTGCATTGCATGGCAACCCCAAGGAAACCGTGGGAAGCTTGGCATTCAATTCACAACCTCTTTCTTTGTCCAAGTCCCCGCGGCCTAAGGCAATGCACCAAGAAGTTCAAGCTTCAGATTTCAACGGCCGTGTCCTCACATCAACCACCAGGAATACTTCCACAGGAAACCCACCTTGTTCCACGGGAAATATGGGAGCAACTCATTCTTCTGGTCCAGCATAAGGCTTTTGCCTGTGGCCAAGGGCCATGGAGGACCTCTCTGGTGTGTACCGTAGATGCAGGCTCCGTTTCAGTCATCTGCCTTGACTCTAGAGTTCTAAGTTCCCTGGAGTATCACGTGACTATTTCGTTTGATCATTTATTTGAGAGCCTTCACTTGCCTTCGTGGCTATAAAGGTTGTATGCGAACACGAAGGTATTTATTGGGATTTTGGTGCCTATTTCAAGGTTCGGGATCAGTACCTAACGCTGTACGAAAAATAAAAGGTTATGAAGATGCTTGTTTTGATCGAAGCGAGAAGTCACGTGATGTTTCCAGAAGCAGAACTCGTAGGATGTTTCAAAGAAGCGACAGAGATTCTGAGTAGATTGAATTGTTGATACTTTATGTCTTTGCTTGAACAAAGATGAAAGGTAGTCCCTACCTAACCCTGGTGTTTCATTATTGTACAAGATGACATTTAGGCCTCATCAAGATACCGTATTTGAAGCCAACATCCAAAGCCTACGACTAAACATAATTCCAAGAGTACAACCACAAACTCCAGCACTTCCCCATGGTATTGACGACGACAAGCACATTATGATACCAACCAGGCGCTAAAATGCAAAGATAACCAATGCTTTGCCACCCTCTCACGCACCACATCTCTACCTGCCGTTCAATAAGATTCACGCTTGGGCCGCGATGGCTGGCTCCTGACCTCGGGTTCCCGCCGCGGAGGTCCGGCCGTCAATAAATTGCAGAAGACTGCGCATAGGCCAAATCAGGCGCAAATGACAATGGGGATATACCACGCTTGAGGAAGGGGAGGCATAAAAGATAGGATTGATGGTGGGGAGGGGAGGAGGAAGGGAAATTGAGAGAGGTTTACCTAGGTTAAACATCTCCTATCCCATTTCGAGATGTCAGATATAGCATATTAATAATGAAATTTAGACCCCGACATTATACGATCAAGACACGTTTCTGGGAGAATTACAACGAAACCCACATATTCAACCATATGATTTCTGGCCCCTCGTAGCAGACTCGACAGTCAATTATTCAGCATGTTATTTCGGTTATCATATTCGTGGTCTGCTGCTTCGCGGCATATACAAAACGACGTTTCATCCGTCGCGGTGGTGTCGTGGTGTACATTCTTCACATTCATGGGTTGGTCCTGTGGGATTGGTGGGTAAGGCACCCCGTCCCCATCCAAATCTCCAACCTGCAGCATCACCACAGCATCAGCCTTGAGTAGATCTCCAATTTGAATGGAAATGGAAGCCAGACATACGTTGCCGAAATGGATTATCAACTCGTCAGATGGGTCACTCGGCATCGGCAACTCCTGTCAAACAGCAACCGACAATAACACAAACACAAACGGACTACTAGCTCGCCATGGACATTCAACGTCAGCATCATCCATCCGCTCCATGCACCTCCAATGCCACACGGTAACGTGCCCTCCTCATCACCCTTCTCCCACCACAAACTCCCGCTCGCACAAAATCCGCTTTACTAAATCTACTTTCACCCTCCTCCACCTCTCTCCAATCCTAAAATCCCTCACGCATTAGTGGGAAGGTCCTTCCTCCTCTTCCACCATCAACACTACCTTCTTCTTCGACTAAGGCAACCCATCCCCAACGGCGGTGGTGCCGCACAAAAAAAAATATCCCTGCCAGGTCTCAGCACTAACGCGGCATTGATAGGCTTCCACAGTGCTCGCATCCCGACTACCATCAACAGGACAAGTCTCTCCCTCACACTCTTCTCAAAAGGTTTCGCCTGTTTCTGTATTTCGTCGCTACGCGAAAAAGCGCTCCTCATTACCCTTACCACGCTCCTTGTCATCCGTGCAGGTGGGGGAGTGGGGATTAAAAAGGGAGATGGTGAGGGCTTTTGGGACTTTCCCTATAGGTGGGATTATGGGTGTGTTTATTGGGGTGATCTGGCTGGGGATGGGGTGTAGTTGGTGGTTGATTAGTATGCAGAAGTATAAGAATGAAATTCAGTGGGAGTGGGATCCGGCGAGGCCGATTATCAGGAGATATGATTATTAGGATTCTTAGGGTTAATCGGGTTGTTAGGTTGGGCAGAGGTTTGGGAGTGGAAGATCTGATGAATGAAATTTTAGTTATTTGCTTGTAGCGGAGTGTGTGTTGTGGACGAAAATGCATCAACTAAAAGTTAGCACACCAAGTAGTTGTGGTTTTTGAACCCTTGATCTTGACGAGGTGTCACAAAGTTTATAAAGCATGGTGACGAACATTCCTAGAATAAAAGTCGTTTATAAGAACTAATACTGCCCGAATTACCATCATTCAGCCAGGAGTGTTCCGCCGCGCTAGTCAATCGTCATACTAATATAATAGTAACTTGCAGAAAAGCAATTGATAGTTCAATCCATAACCTTATGGTCAACATATAGACAAAACCTTACAGTATCCTAAATCCAACACATCCTCCACATCCCAAAACATGAAAAAAGAAAAAAAAAATGAAACTCGAACCGCAAGAAATATGAGAAGAGTAGATAGATATATGAACAGACCAGAATGTGAAAAAAAAGTTAAAAAATTAAAAAAATTAAAAAAATGGATATGAGAAGAAAGCATGAAAAGATTAGAACAGGATATGAAAGAACAAAGCATGGAAAGAGAAGTAAGTATTTAACCTGATCACCGACTTGGTAACCGACGGTTTAACATCAAAAATTACGAGCTCCCAAAATCAACTCGACGAACCGTGCCGTATTGGTACTAATTGTAGCAGTACCAGGTTCTGGTATGGCCGCCCGCATTTGTCGCATCCGAAGAGAGGGCGAATATCTAGACTTGGTCTTATGAGCAAAGGGGGGCGGCGCGAGGGCTCTCCTCCTCCTAAATAGCCCCAGACAGAACAAGAATCAAGAACCGACACTACCTCGTGGTCATCCTTTCTCCCCAGCATGCCTGGTCTATTTTCAGTCCGATTTTGACGTTCTGGTGGACTGGTTTACCAGTGCCATATTCTATATTCGCCTTTCCTTTGGCTAGATAAGTCGACATCTTCTCTCCCGCCAAATCAAACGTCGTGAATTTGTCGATGAATGATTGATTTGCCGATTTATCTTTCCCTGCTCTTGAATTGTTGGATCGTCGACTGGTGCTCTTCTCGTATTGTTTTATTCAATGTTTGATTTTTAGACAGCAACGCATCAAGCTTTGGTGTTGCCGACTGGATTGAGCTTTGAGGTCGATTTTTCCGCTGTTCATCTGTTGTGTCTACGGTGGGCTCTAACACTTCATGGTTGCTTGGGAGCATCGGAGAAGATTGATCCTGTCGCGGTTGTTCTACGACGTGTTCGATTGGCACTCCTTTTTGAGTGTTGCTGAAAGATGTTGGAGGGAATTCGTTTGATCGCGATTCCGCTGTTGTGTCCA
>JBAMDN010001348.1:0-21861 GCA_037074945.1 Tetracladium marchalianum
TGATTGGGTGAACAATATGTTTATTTCGTCTCATATGTAGGAGAGGTAAGGGGATGGAGATCATTTGGAATGAGAGGATTGTCATGTGGTGGGTGGCAATTCTTTATATTTGTATTTGTGGGAGTGACTTTAGTGTACAACAGGACATGGACTTCAAGAAAAGCGCATTTTCTTTTTTGAACATTTGGTATCTCTCCATTGATCATTTCACTAATTGGCTAAGGAGGGGAAGTACACAAGAAATATATCGGCAGCATAAAGCTAGGTGTAGCACACCAGCCACTTCATTATTTGGCACTTCGTTTTTAATTCTTTGAACCGATTTTCTTGGCTATGTACCTTACGTAGTAGCTCTCCCTACTGTACAACATAATCTACAATGACGACACTTTCTCCCCACCGAATGCCTTCTTCATCTAGCCAAGTAACGTGTTATTGCTGGGTCCTGTATGCTTCAGATGCCAACTCACCCTGGTGATATGCTTGCTTTACGCCTTTAACGCCATACTCCATACATCCATCCATTCAAGGGCATTCATAGATTCTCCATCCACCTTCTCTGCTTTCTCGCTTTTACGTCCTCTGTCAAATGCGGGCTTTCTTTCAATCAAGCACCCAATCTTGGGCACATATTCCTGTCTCCCTCTCAATCATCCAATCATCTCCTCCCTCCATACCCCGGCGGCCCTTGCTGTTGTTGTGGAGGCGCAAACCCAGGTGGTGTAAAACCAGGAGGCATAAACCCACCAGGTGCCATTCCCCCTGACATTCCCGGGGGCGGACCAAATCCAGGTGGCATCTGTGGTGGAGGAAATCCACCTCCTTGTTGCTGCGGCGGCGCAAATCCCGGTGGTGGATGGAATTCCTGTGGTCCACCATATCCAGCCATGGAAGGGGGAGGACGTTGTGGCAATCCAACTGGAGGCGGGGCAAGTGGTGCGTTCGGACGTGGTGGTTGCTGTTGTTGCTGAGGAGGTGGTACACTGTTGTAATTCCCATTTGGTGGACGCGCTCCAAATCCTGGTGGCATGGTGTTCATGTTTGGCGGTGGTGCTCCTCCAGCTCCTCCCATACCTCCATCGAGCATGGCAGCTGGACCTTGAGGAATAGTTCCATTCAATGCCATTAATGCTGCCGGCATCATCGCCAAATCTGGCATGACGTTATGTTTCTTTGCCTGGCTCGCTAGCATTCTCTCCGCTTCGTCGCCGTGTCTCTCGCCCTTGCCATCTTTCTTGTAGGCGTATTGTACGGAGATATCCTTGTTCATGAGGTATTGCCCATTCATATTCGCAATAGCGTCGTCTGACGCTTCGAAGTTGGAGTAGGAGACGAACCCGTAGCCTTTGGAGAGTTGGGACTCATCGCGTGCGATCTTGGGTGGGGAGATAAGTGAGCCGAAGCGGGAGAAGGTGTCGTAGAGGGTCTTTTCGTCGACGGTTGGGTCGAGGTTGCCGATGAAGAGTTCGGCGCCTACTTCGACTGTTTTTTGTTTGTCTGCTGATGCCTGTGTTTCAAGTAGTTAGTTGTGAACTTCTTAAATCTAGAGGTGAAGTGAAAAGGGAGAACAGAGAGCTTGCCTTGTTGACTCGAATAGGCTTTCCGTATAATCGGACTTGGTTCATGATGCGTGCAGCGTACTCCGCATCCTCCTCACTGATGAACTCGACGAATCCATAACCCTGATGCGATTGTGTAACTCGATCTTTGGGCAGATGAACATTCACTATGCGACCAGCTTGGAGCATGAGTTCCCATACTAAGCTGTCTGTAACGCGCTCGTCGATGTTGCCAATGTAGACGGTGGCTTCCTTGTCTTGTTCCCTGCGAATGCGCGTTAAAATTTGTCCTGTAGCTTGGGAATGACTGATCTATACCAATGTCTTGCGCTTGCCATTTTGAGAAATCTTGGAGGGGTTTGTTAGGGGAGTCGGAGAGCGTGAAGCTGGGGAGCTGTCGTAGAAATTTAAACGTTAGCTTATGTAAGCACAACCTTGAGTGTTGCTGGACTTTTTGGAGATGCTTCGACCTTTTTTCTAAGGATCAAGCAAGACGACAACGTTCACCCCACGCAATTACTTCTTCAAGAATTCAGTAAGCATCTAGATTCATTTAGGTTAGAAAGGCGCTCAATATCTAACCTCCATCTAGCTTCACATCATAACCGTCAAAATGCAACTCTCAGAAGAATCTAAGGTCCGCTTGGCCGCCAACCAACTACGCTGGATAGCATAGCTAATGTAACAATAGGAGCGCATTGGAAAGGTCATTGACTTCTCCCGAGTTGCGATTCACTAGTATGCAATCCCCTCTGCCAGTAGTGTTATTGTACCTGTGCTAATTCCACGCAGCGGCTACCTTCCCCTGATCATCTACCTTGGTACAGCTCCCTGAACCTCTGGATGGCCACATTGAATACTTATCATGGAAACAGGATACACACGCAGCGAACCAAGACCATCTTTCATCAGGTGAGCACAAATCAGTCGGAGAAGCCATATACAAACATCAGCTAATGTACTCTCCAGACTCTTCTCGCCTCTTGCATGAGCTACCAACCCGACCACAAAGAAGGACAGACCGGGACGACTGGAAGATTTGAAATAGATAATGACGTGTATTGATGAAAGGCAATACGTGCCTTGGGATCTGTAGCATAAGGGCGTTTGCAAGGGAACTACATGGAATGGATGGAATAGGATGCATCTTTCCGAATTGTAAATCTTAAAAATTTGTACAAATAGCGCAATGAAAGCGCACTCACCACTTGCTTCTCCTCATCTACGGCTTTCCACTTCTAAATTGTGTACCTGTTATGACGGTTGCTCAAAAATTGATTTCCACCTCGGCTCGCGATGCCAAAGTCAACCTCGGATTTCTGTTCCAAAGTGCCTCCTCTTCCCCTTCCTCCACCACAAAACAATGTGAACTCAAACAATCACGAACCCTCCCACATGAACGAAAACCATGTGCGGCTCCCTCCCGCTCTGGTTGAGACCATAGCCGGTCTCTCGGCTGGCACAATCTCAACCCTCGTAGTCCACCCTCTCGATGTTGTTAAAACGCGATTACAAAGTCCGCATTCCTGTCCCTTCACTCCAACGTTTTCAATACTAAGTGACCACCACAGTCCACCGCAATGAACATAAAGCCCCAACCAACATAATCCGCTCACTCCTTTCCAACCCCAAACCAATACAATCCCTCTACCGCGGCCTCTCACCGAATCTAATCGGCAACGCTGGCAGCTGGGCCATCTTCTTCTACTTCAAATCGGTAGTCGAGACGCAACTCCTCAACTTCCACAACCGCAACCGCGGCGGGCAAGATGTCACTGAGAACAAAAAGAGTTCCCTCACTGCAGGAGATTACTTCCTCGCCTCAGGAATATCCGGTGCCATCATCACAGTATCCACAAATCCAATATGGGTGCTCAAAACGCGAATGCTGAGTTCCGACAAAGGCGACAAGGGAGCTTACGATAGCATGTGGCAAGGCGCGCGACAGATCTTCAAGACCGAAGGGGTGAAAGGGTTTTACAAGGGAACGGCAATCAGTCTTGTAGGCGTCAGTCACGGGGCCGTACAATTCGGGGTGTATGAACCGCTCAAGAAGACGTGGCGACGCTTTCAACGCCAACGGAATCCAGATCTCGAAAATTTAGGGGGAAATGAGAAAATGAGTAACACCGCAACATTGTGTATATCGGGTGCAGCGAAAATTGTGGCCGGTACGGTGACGTATCCGTATCAGGTTATTAGGAGTCGATTGCAGACGTATGATGCGGAGGAGAGGTTTGGGAAGGGGATTAGGAAGGTGGCGGTGGGTGTTTGGAGGGAGGCCGGGTGGAGGGGATTTTATAGGGGGTTGGGTACGAATATCGTGAGGGTGTTGCCGGCGACCTGGGTTACGTTTTTGGTGTATGAAAATGTGAGGTTTTATTTACCGGGATGGGCTGTTTGAATATGGAGGCACATAAATGGATTGGCGGTCATGGGTTGGGAGCTGGGAGGATACCAGAACATACCAAATAAGATCGAGGGTAGCGGCAGATGTGTATGATATCTGCGAGTTAAGTAGCTCGATTTATGTAATAACACATGATGTTTTGCTCCCATGAAATTTCAAACGTATTCAATAAGTGTCGTGAAAGATAATCAGACGGGAAGTGTTGTTCTTCTCACTATCAAAAGATATCGCGAACAATCGTCTAGGTCTCGCTTCGAGTGAGGATGTGCTAAGCGAAGAGTTTATAGCATCAGAATATTTCATTCCTGAAAAGCTTTATGTATTATTGATGACTTTGAACTTTGCTTCAATTTTAAGTTACAGTACCAAGCAATTTGAAGAATCAGGAAACTCCTTGATATGGATATTGCTCTCTAACAGGAATAAACAACTGACTTGACTAGGTAGGCACTCTTCCTTGATTTCAGATGCACCGGGATGTTCACACTCAAAACATTTCACAGTAGCCTGAAGGCAGAGCAATGTTCTTCATAAAATATATACTGAACTAAAAGCTCTCCAAAGACCACTATTGACAGCAGGCAACCATCCATAAGCCTGATGAATCCTCGCCTTGAATGTATATGCTTGTCAAACAATGACAACACAAAACCAAATCAAAACTCAGAAAATGCACATTTGCAACGACACCCAATTTCAGGTGATTCGTGTCCAAAACCTAATTAAAATGGTATCAACCCAGTCTGTATCAAGGCAGACAATGCACAGTCAAAACGCCCGCTCCGTCCACCACCCATGAATATGAACCTTTTCACCTCTTGCTCTAATGATGCTGATGCGCCATCTCCCATGCCATGTACCAACCAGAGTCATAATGACCTCTGACAAACGCCCCTTTCCCAATTTAAAAAAATATTTACATTACTGCACACTCGCGATCTGGCAAGTCTTTCTCTTTTTCCTTTTCTTTCCCTTTCGATTTATGGGAATGGTGATGATGGTGGTGCTCGTCCTTGCCCTTTCCGTTGTCTGTCGAGACCTTACTTTCGTGTGTCTTTCCTCTCTTGCTTTTTGATCTTCCAAGAGTTCCATCGTCGATCGCTTTTCGTGATCCATCATCTATTGAGGTCCGCAGGTTCCCTGACGTATCAGGTAAGATTGTGATCGAGACATCTTTTGCTGACTCGGACTTGTTCAACTGTGTGTTGCTCTTCATCATATTCAACGTCCGCGTAAAGGTAGCACTGATGCGATTTTCGCCAGAAGAGCTCGTTGGTCTGCTCTTACTACCAGATTTTGTGAATCTTTGGGCTGCTCGTGACATCCTTTGTCCAGTGGTCTCTTCGCTTGGAGTCGGTGGTGTTGAAACTATAGCGAAGCTGCTTGCAGTACTCGTGATGGACATCTCTGTGGTCGCCACGCTGCCTCGTCGGTCTCCCTCAGATAAGTTCATGCTTTTCCGAGGCTCTCTTTCGATTTCGTTCGAAAATCGAATCGTAGGTGGTGTAGATGTTCCCTCAAAGTAGCCTACAGGAGGAGTAGGCTGGCGACTTGGTGGGAGGGGGATCGTCATAGGAGATGCGCCCATTGCAATACCAGAATCGGCGTTTGAACCTTCAGCGGAATCAGTATACGAAGGTGGTTTCAACTCTGGTGGTGGAGAGATGTCGATGGTTGGCTGAACCTGGTAAAATAGCAGATAGGGCATTTCTATCTTCAAGGCTTGTTCGATATCCACATATTGCACGCGTGGGTTGTTCAGATCATCAAACTTCAACCATCGATCTGCGGAGTAATCTGGTGGTTTATCGTTATCACCCTGTGTCTGGTCCGATTCGATATCGCCGTCTGATACTTGGCTTGGAACTCTGATGAAGGATATGTAGTGGCCAGCATTTACCGAATGTCCACGGTGACAAATAACTGATTGCAAAGAGAGTTTGAAGTTACTCATCAGTGGCCCGTCCTTTGATTGCATATCGTCCTGAATGAAATGTGGAAGCCGGATGTCCAAGGGGATATCAATGAAAGTATTTTTTCGGAAAGGGGTGCAGTCTTCTTTCATTCCATACCGCTTCAGACAGATTCCAAGAACCGGCCGAGTTTGAGCAAAATGAGTGGCGATATCTGCATCAGTGACTGAGGATTGTGCCTGAGTGTACCACGCTATATTTTCAATTAGCACCGAACTAGGGGAAGGGGAAGAAACAAAATATGGCTGTAAATCAAAGTAGATGGGTAACGGACGTATTAGATTGAAAAATTGCCAAGCGGGCATGAGAACCTCCTTCCGGACGGAACCCTTTCGTTGTAGTGAACCCCTTACATCAGTACTTGGGCTTTCAGATGAGGATGTTTCCTCAATGAGCCGGTGTCTGATGATACTGGTTGCACGAACTCGACCACTTGGGCTGATTGGTGTTTCTGGCGCACTTTGTGAGATGGGAGTGTTCGGAGTTGACCAAGAAAGCTCCGATATCTCTACATGCTGCGAGCTTGCTTTTTCTTCGGCTTCAACGCCAGAACGAATCGAAGATAAAGTATTCGAACGTTCGAGGTGACGCCTAACTTCAACTCGGTTGTTAAAGTAGCTCTCTAAACAATCTTCTAGCTTGATGCCCCCCGAGCCTGGAACTTCATCGGGAACAGCAACTTCGAGTAAGCGTTCATGAATGTACTTGTGGTCATCTTTAGCATCCTCTTTTCCTGTGTGGTAAATGTCCATCTTCAAAGTGAGCAAGGGAAGTTTGAGAGTCTCCGTTATGAAACTGAAGGCTTCAGATGTGTCTTGTTGTTGGGTAAGAGCGGCTTCCTCCCAGCCGCAGATTTTCAGTGCCTCTTGCAATTGCTCAGTCTAGCAATATGTTAATAGGAAAGAGAGAGACCCGCTTCGAAATACTTACCACATCCGTCTGAATGAGCATTCCCATCCTTAGCATGTTGACCCATAAACGAATGAGGGTTGAAAGTCGGCGTCTTGGCTCGTCGTCGAAGGTAGTATATAGTATAGGCTCGAAACTTCCCAATCTACCGAACATAGCAAAGAGCACAGAGTCCAGGTAACAAGTAACAGCATCGCGGTTTTCAGCACCTTTCATCTGGACCAAGGGATTAAAAGGTTTGACAATCCCATCCACGGATTGCTGGAAAAGAATCAACAGCTCAAATGCTTTGTCCAGGTCTCCACTTGCGTATTTCGAATTGAGAGCGTAGGTAATCTGACCATCTTCTGGAGTATAGCCATGCATAGTCATGCGGTGCTTAATTGCATTAATCTGACTCGGGTTAGCAACAGTTCCGACAAACCAACTTGAAGAGTTTCCTGCCTGGTTTGTCGCTTCCTTGCTCGCTTCCTTGTCCGCTTTCTTCGCCGGATCGGTCTTGAATAGACCTGAAATAAATCCTTCACTCGAGTTTGGTCGCGTCTGCAGAAAGAAAAGAGGTCGAGAGTCAGCACTTGTTGTGTGGACATTGGAAGTGGTGGTCTGTATTTGCGGTCTGCCTTTCCCATGGGGGTTCGAGAAAGCAGCTGAAATAGAAGAAAGAGAGCGCAGAGAAGAGAAAGACGGCTTCATGAAGATGAGTGAAAAGACACAGGTCGAGAGATGCCAACACAGTACCTTTTTCTCTGCAGATTTGTCTCGCGACTTATCCCTCCTATGACTACTCCCATCTTTCTCCCTCTTACTGAGGAAGCGGCTCATGTTGTTCATTTTGGCGGTCGCTGATCGTTTTGGAGGGGTTATTCGTTTGTTGAGAAAGCGCGAAGTTGTTTAATATTGTACCCCGCAACGGCTTCGAGAGCGTGCAAATATAAGCATTCCAAGAAGCAATTGCGAGCCTTTGGGATTTTGTTATGGGGTGGTGAGGGCGTTGTCAGGTAGAAGTAGTAGGGGGGTTTGTAGCCTTTCCTGGTGGGGTGAAGGTCAGGGTCTTGGGGTATTCTCAACGTTGCCTGCTGACGAAAGGCATGCTGGAGTTCTTTGAAGACGGCGGTGGTATGACGACGCGCACGGAGCCGAATGGGGAAATAGCAAGTATTGGTACCTGATCGGCGAAATTTACAGAACACGAGATGGCGAGCAAATCGAAGGATTATTCGGGCAAAAGTGAAGGTTTGCGGAGGGTTTAGCACTGCGGGATCCGAAAGGTGCAGTCGGCGCATGGAAATGGGACTTTCCAGCGGCCCAGGCTGGGGACGGGCACTTCAGGGTTCCGCCCAATCAGAGCAGCGAATTCGGGACCCTCCCTGCCTTGCAGTGGCTGACCAGACATTTTGTCTTCGCGACTTCACGAATTTCTAGGACCGAAACCGCGAACTGCTGCAATTTCCAGCTCGTCGAATCTACAACATCGTCCACCATGGCACTCCGGGAATTGCCCTCAATCGGCGGTCTTAGTCGCCTCATCACACGACAAACTCAAGCTCTACCGCGCGCCTCGCTGCCATCCATTTCTGCTGCCAGGAACACACGATGTTATGCTTCAGCAGCGGAAGCCAGACAAGAGAGCTCTGCATCAGAGGACCTCAAGGATCTTGAGTCCGAGTCATCTTTCGCATCGAATAACGAGCTTTCAGATAAGATAGGTGCTTTCGATCCCGTGAAGACTGCGCAGCGGAGACAATCGCAGCTTCCTCCCTCTCGGTATCTACCATATCACATTGAAGCATGAGCTTTCAGAGACATACTGATCATGTCTAGTTACCAATATAAACCTCCTGTATACTACCGAGGACCGCTTCATCCCCATCAGCCTCCACCAGCCTCAGATCCGGCATCGAGACAATTCGTCCCAGGCCCCTTTTCCTACACTCGCCTCGAACACACCTACCAATCTACCATCGCCCCCGATCTTATGACTCTTGGATATACCCATGTAGTGCCAGGAACTGTGAAAGTCGAGAAGGCGGATCGTCTTAGAACCTGGGACGATAGCTCCCCATACCACAAGAATCGACCAAAGCGGGGGCCCAGAGGACCTGGTGAAAAGTTACCAATCCGAGAAATCGACATTGATTGGAAGAACATACCAAAAATTGAGGAGGTGACAGTGCACACCATGGTCAAAGGAGCAATCGAGAACTCGGCGCATTTGCACGTTGCTGGAATGATGCTGCAGGCTATTACTGGAGTTCGTCCAGTGGTTCACAAGGCCAAGCACAGTGTTGCGCAATTCGGTATTCGAGCGAATATGGCAGTCTCTCTGACATGCACGATGAGAGGAAGTCAGGCGTTTGATTTTGTTGACAAATGTATTCATTTGGTATGCCCAAGGATAAAGGATTGGCCTGGTGTCAAGGGATCAACTGGTGACAGCAGCGGAAACATTGGTTTTGGATTTGACAGAGAGGGTGCAATTCTTTTCCCAGAGGTTTCCGTCAACTATGATGTCAGTAGTCCGTTTTTTCTTGTCTAAGTGTTCCAGTGCTAACATGATATAGATGTACCCTCCAAAGTTGATTCCTGGATTCCATGTTGTTGTTAAGACAACTGCAACTTCCGACAGACACGCAAGGCTTTTGATGAGCGCAATGGGAATGCCATTCTATGGCAAGTTGATTGATTAGAGATGTATTGGTATGGAGAGATGAAGATGTTGTAAAATGTACTATATTTGTATTATTCCACGGCCTACGCATGAGAAGCGATGGCATGATACAATCACCTAGAGATACTCTCAAAAGAATCATTCTTGTAAACACTCCCTCTACTACTTCTCGAGTGATTCACGGTCATTTGTGAAATCAAGCAGAGGAGTCTTTTGACGCTAGGTGCGAAAGTTTCATCTTAAATTTGAGCAAGTCGTCAAACTTGGCTAATTTGGACCAACACTGATTCATACCAAGTGTTACCTATGTCCAACTAGTAGCAGGCTATGTAGTGTGAAGCGCATGTATGGCTCTGCTTCGTAAAATCTCAACCACAAAAACTATTCTATTCGCACAAAACTAACATATGGATGCTCAAAGATATGTATTGTGGCTCGAATTGATGTTTCATTTCCATGATATATGTATCTGTGCAACCGCCTCTTCACTTCTTCCTGTGTCAAATGCATCACAAAAAATTCTAAGATCCCCAACTCCACAAACACCATCCAAATGCAACCATCCTCCTGCAAAGCTCACCCAAACACTACTTAAGCCTTCACACTCTTCGCAGCCTCCTCCCTCAACCCCCCAATCAACACGTCACATTCATCCATGTTACTCGCATCCACCTTTTGCCCATCCTTCCTCCCCAACCGTCCCAACTCATTCGTAATAGCATCCATCCCCCTCTGGAAATTCCTCCCGGCACTACTCAATGCATAAACCGCCTTCCTTCTCACCAACTTGTCCTCCCCCTCCCTAACCGCCAACCCGACTAACTTCTCAATCCCCCCAACCTGCAATAGTTTCTCCTGACTCTTCTCATTATTCTGCACAGCAGTACCCACACACCAAGCAGCCATCTTCCTAATCTCAGCCTCCTCGTGCTCGAGCAATTCAATAAGCGGTGGCCACAATTCGAGTGGGTCGAGATTATTAGCGTTATCGAGGTTTTCAATCAACTGTTCGAAGTTGTCAAAGGCGGTCACTTTGTCTTCGACAGTTACTTCCGAGTCCGTGGAGCGGATTGCTTGCATAGAGGCGATCATAAGGTCGGCGTCGCTGGGGCCGCCGAAGAGCGCGGAGAAGGCAGCTGGGTCAATGCTGGATGCTGAGGCGGGCTTTTGGGCTGTTGGGTCGTTGGCAGTCGCGGCGGAGTTTTCAACGCTCCATTTGAGGAGAGTCGAGAGGTTGGGATCCATTCCAGCCATGGTTTGTGGATTGGAGGTTGTGTTGTTTTGAAGATGTTCGGAAAAAAAAGTCTGGAGATGGGTATTCGTCGAGGTTGCACCAAATTTTCAATAGGTGTGGTTTTGAGATGGGTATGGAAGCATATATGATTTTGATATAGTTTGTCTCGAGATTTTGTTGGATTAAGGGAAGGTGAGTCGAAGTTTTGAAGAATTTCTGGCTTGAGTTTGGTTTTTTGATTTGAAAAATCTCGAAGGTTCGAGGTCATTCTTGATTTGGATCAGCCTTGCGTGGAAGGCTACGTCACGTGTAGGCTCCTTATTCTTTGTAGGCTACATGCTCATGCTTCACTCTGTGGCAAGATCTGATCGAACATGCTTAAATTCCATCTCTCAATTGATATAGTGAGCTCATGTATTTCTCCTCAAACGTCTTGTGCAGTTGCTCAAGCTGATTGAGGCTCATCAAAAGGAAAGAAACCCCACCAATGCTTACCAATATCACCCCTCACTTTTTGCATCAAAGGCTTTTAAAAGTTACCGTATATCAGAGACCTTGATTCAAAAGACTTTCTGCTTCCTCAACGCATTCATGGACGGAGACTTCAGTGCTCGCAGTGAATTAGGTGCCTGGAGCTGGATGCAATTGAAGCGTTTTTGCTTGTACACGCATCTCTCATTGAAAATTCTTCAATCTCGCATTACGAAGGCCTGCTTGGCAGATCCGAACACGCGTAACCGGAGGCAAAATCGCAAGACAGAGACACCCGAACACATCAGCACTTAAAGGGAACAAAGGCAGTTTTTGTGGTTGCCTTTATAGCCAAGGAAAGATTCCTATTTAGCACTTCATGAGGAGTAGTTGAGCATTGCTGATGATGCATGGGCTGAGCTACGTACAAAGTTCCGTGTGGCTCGTAAGAATTCGATAGGACAACTTGCAACTGCACAGGTATGACGCTGACTGTACTACTACTGGCAACATGCTTTGGCAATACACCAGGATGCCAAAGCAAGAAGTAAGAGCGTGCGTGAATGGGGTGTTTGTGAAGTCAGCGTGAGAGTGCAACAAAAGCTTGAGCTTCAGACAAGTTCCCAAAGTGATGAATGGCCGACGTCAAGAGCACTAAAGTAGACATGTAAGAACCGGATCTGAATTTTTGCCTACCTCTAGATCGACGTATTTGGTTCATTTGATCACTTTGCCATTCGAAAATCCATTGCTAGTTCGTCCTCACCCTGCCCTGCTCACCTTCAAGGCTTCACCCCTTTAGGCGGTGTCTCTCGGTCACCTCTTTGGGCGCCGAATTCCCCGTCTCGCCGTCCAGCGTCCCCCTCCCCGCTGATTGGTCCTTCTCAGCTTCCCATCCCACCCACAATACTTCATTACGTCCTACCTGCCATCTTTCTCCCCAACTTACCTTCCTCTTGACACTCCGACCCATCAACCAGAGGTTCTCCATCAATCCACGACCTTCACGACACATCCTCCTCCTTATCTCAATACCTTTGTTCGAGATCTCCTCACCACCCCGACTCACCGCTAACTCACCCTCACCCTTTTGATAACCACCTCAAACCGCAGCCATGGAAGGTAAGCAAGCCATTGCCCGACTTTCTGTCCAGATAGCCCTGCGCCGGCGAGATTCGCATCGCAAGCAGAGGCATCAAGGTCGAGATCAATTGCTAACATGTCTCCCTATCTACAGAGGAAGTTGCAGCTCTCGTCATTGACAATGGGTAAGCTCCCGGCCGCCCTTCTCCTCCTGTGTCGTTCCCCTGGGCATCACCTGTTAGGTCGCTGGCAGCCCTCTCGATCTGATGGGCAACTGCATGAGAGGATCAGGATGAACATGAGGATACACGGCTCTAGAGCGTAGCTAACAATCTGCTTCTAGTTCTGGTATGTGCAAGGCCGGTTTCGCCGGTGACGATGCTCCACGAGCTGTTTTCCGTAAGTACCTCATCCACCCGCCAGCTTTGTCGCATCACGCATATCTATGCCAGCAAAACCTGGTATCAATCCCTATTTCCTTGTCATTCAACTAACACGCTTTGCAGCATCCATTGTTGGACGTCCCCGTCACCATGGGTAAGCTTCTTCACGACCCCGCTATTTTCCCCACCACTGCTACGTGGTGGCGCTCGAATAACAAGACTGATAAGGGATTTAGTATTATGATTGGTATGGGCCAAAAGGATTCCTATGTTGGTGATGAGGCACAATCCAAGCGTGGTATTCTCACTTTGAGATACCCAATTGAGCACGGTGTCGTTACCAACTGGGATGACATGGAGAAGATTTGGCACCACACCTTCTACAATGAGCTTCGTGTTGCCCCTGAGGAGCACCCAGTTCTCTTGACCGAGGCCCCCATCAACCCCAAGTCCAACAGAGAGAAGATGACACAGATTGTCTTTGAGACCTTCAACGCCCCAGCTTTCTACGTCTCGATCCAGGCCGTCCTCTCCCTTTACGCTTCCGGTCGTACCACTGGTATCGTGCTTGATTCCGGTGATGGAGTTACTCACGTCGTACCTATCTACGAGGGTTTCTCTCTTCCTCACGCCATTGCCCGTGTCGATATGGCTGGTCGTGACTTGACTGATTACCTCATGAAGATCTTGGCTGAGCGTGGTTACACATTCTCCACCACTGCCGAGCGTGAAATCGTCCGTGACATCAAGGAGAAGCTCTGTTACGTTGCCCTTGACTTCGAGCAGGAGATCCAAACCGCCAGTCAATCCTCCAGCTTGGAGAAGTCTTATGAGCTTCCTGATGGACAGGTTATCACCATTGGTAACGAGCGATTCCGTGCTCCTGAGGCACTCTTCCAACCGTCCGTCTTGGGTCTTGAATCTGGCGGTATTCACGTCACCACATTCAACTCCATCATGAAGTGTGATGTTGATGTCCGTAAGGATCTCTATGGTAACATCGTCATGGTAAGTTTACGCGCAACTCCCTTTTCAACAAAAATTCTAACAACTATACTAGTCCGGTGGAACCACCATGTATCCAGGTATCTCCGACCGTATGCAAAAGGAAATCACTGCTCTTGCTCCATCCTCCATGAAGGTCAAGATCATTGCACCACCCGAGCGAAAGTACTCCGTCTGGATCGGTGGTTCCATTCTCGCATCCCTCTCTACCTTCCAACAGATGTGGATCTCAAAGCAAGAGTACGACGAGAGTGGACCTTCCATCGTTCACCGCAAGTGCTTCTAAGGTATGTGCTTGTTTTCGCGGGGAAATCTACTCTTCTCTAATCAGCGTTGCAGCTATTGGCAAACATTTGGTGCGTTACTTACGAACTCAACGACTCTCAGGTCGGCATTGGATGGCATATTTACCTATGTCTTGCTAATGCGCGGCTTGTTTCTATCTTCGAAAAGTTCTGGTCGCGAGCAATTGGGTGGTTTCTTTCGGGGCAGGGAATTTCTGGCCACTTTTTCAAGTAGCTAGATATTTTGCTTGGAGCGCTGGTCATACCTTGTTTTCGCATCGAACCATCAATTGCACACATCTTTCTTTTTAAGGTCTTTTTTGCTGGTTTTGACATGCGATACCATCCGTTGCGCGAGATGGATGTTTTTTTCTAGAAAGCCAATAAAAAGGTCATTCTTCCACTTTGGTGTTCTGCTTTCGTGTCTCCTTTTGAAATCAGATTTGATAACAGGTCATTGTTTAATTAACACATGCAAATACCGAGCAAGAGCTCTTATATGGCATCTTATAGTGCTCGGGATGAGCTGGTCAATATCAGAGGAGGTGAACTCTAGAAGCGAGGCCGGGGACGGGGTCAAAAGCTTGGCTTCCCCACATCCGTATCTCATCTCCGATGAAGCTCAAATCGATTGACAACACTCGTACACGTGCTGTTACTGCTAATCTTTTGATTCCAACCCCTCTACCTTGGTTTTTTGGTAATTGTCCAAGTTTGATTTCGTATTGGACTTACCTGCCCTATTCGAAGATACTTGAAAACGCACGGGGTGAACACTGAGAACGTGAGTGATGCAACCGGCTTCAGTGACCGGCCATTTTGCAGGCAAACCGGCACCGGTTTCGACTTATCTTCCCTGCACGAATATACACCCACGTGGTGGAGATGGTTCTCCATGCCGGCTTGTTGACCGGCGGGTAAAAGTATATAAGTAATGGGGTATGTAAGTCAGGTAGACAGAATTCCTCTTGTTCCCCCATCCATCTTCCTTGAATTGACAATGGCAATCCTTCGTTCTCTCCCACTCGCCGCTGCGGTGCTCACTACGACCGTTGCTGGGCAGACATTCCTCAGCCCTGAGAATGTCATTAATCTTCCTGCAAGTGATAGTGCCACAAATCCATTGACTTGGCTTGGTGGTAATGGACCTTATGCCGCTGGACCCAATGTGAACGGCATTGAGAATACGATTCCTGAAGGCTGCTCCGTTGACAAAGTGTTTTATATCTCAAGGCATGGTAGTCGTTATCCTGATAATGGAGCTTACAATGAGTGGGTTGCTTTATATAACAAGGTAGGAAGCAATCTCAACCGCTTGGATGAATTGAGCTGATTTGGTTCGAATGACAGATTCAAGCTGCAAACTTCACGGCTTCTGGAGAACTTAAATTCTTGGAGACTTGGAAGCCTGTTCTGACCAACCCTAACGTTCAGATTGCCCAGCAGAGTCCCACTGGTTACAAGGAGGCCTATGATATGGGATATCATCTCCGAACAAAGTATCCCAAGTTGTATCAAGCAGGAACTCCCTTCATTTCCTGGGCAAATCTTTATCCTCGAGTCGTGGCAACAGCCAGGAATTTCGTTCGCGGCTTCCTTGGTGAGACTGCGGATACTCTAGGAACGGTCATTTCTATCAATGCCAAAGGAGGAGCCGATGCCTTCCTCAATTCTCTTGGACCCGGTGATCAGTGTCCTAACTTCAAGGATGCAGAGGGTGGAGCATACAGTATGTTATCCTTGTGTTCATTCCAACATCATGCTAATCAATAATTCAGCTGCCCAGTGGGATGCTATCTACCGTCCCCCTATCACCAAGCGTCTCAACGCTCTCATCACTGGTGACCTAGTCCTCGCCGACTCAGACATCGGTATATTCCCTTACCTCTGTGGTTTTGAATCCCAGATCACTGGTATCCTTTCCCCCTTCTGCTCGACATTTACCGATGCCGAGCTCAAAAACTATGAATACCGTCAAGATCTCCGCTATTACTATGGTACCGGGCCAGGAACGGATCTTCCATCAAAGATGATGCTTCCATTCCTTAACAGCGTCATCGAACTTCTCTCTAAGGCACCAAATCAAAACGGAACAGCCGCAGACGGTTCCAGCTTCGCTATCCCCAACCTCCTGACTGCTTTCACCAATGATGGTCAAATGACCCAGCTCGTTGCCGGCCTTGGAGTTTTCGACGACCAAACCCCCCTCTCTGGCACCGAGATCCCTAAGGTTTGGAGATACATGGCCAGTCGCTTCTGCACCATGAAGGGAACAGTTGGTATCGAACGCCTGACCTGCAAAGCTCCTCAAGATACCGCTTCACCAACAACTCTCAGCACTGCGGTCGCTACCCCGACCAAAGCTTGCAACCGCGACAACTGCTTTAGGCAAATGCTTCAGAATGAAGACAAAGTCCAAGAATTCTGCGGTACTTACACCGCAACGGTCAGCACCGCTACTGATTCCTTGCCTACTTTTGTCTCTGCTTGCTCTGGTCTTCCTTCAAGGGTTTCGAGTGCTTGCTCTTGTATCGCTACTTCTACTGCTACTCCTACCCCAACGCCATCGACTAAGGCATACATCCGTATCATGCTCAACGATGCGGTGTACCCTCTTCCAAGCTGTCAGAATGGACCAGGGAAGACATGTGGAGTGGCGGAGTATAAGAGCTATGTTGAGAAGAAGTTGAAAGCAGCGGGTGATTTGAAAGCTAGATGTGCTGCTACCTTTGATGGGGAGATGGCTGGTGCTAGGTTCTTTACTGATTTGAGGGGCGATTATTTGGCTGTCGTCAAGCCTTAAGCGAGCGGAGAAGTTCTAAGTCTTTGGATGGTTGGATGTGGAAGAGACATAGAGAGATTTTCATTGTATATATTTCAGGCTTCAAAGGAAGGGTATGTGAAATACGTACATGTAATGATTCAACACGTCAAAAAAAGTTTATATATGTTTCCTCGTATTTGACCACAGATCAAGACTAAATCACTCAGTACATTGTGATGAACAATAACATGAAAAAGGAACCAAGACTCATCATGTGAAATTGGAAGGGCAAGAAAAGGAAACCATGAATGTATTTTGCTCAACTAGGACTCCATTGTGTAGTAGGTTTCCTAGTAATTGAGGGTCATTCTATTCGTCTCAACCTCCCCTCTTGGCTTGCTCTGTTATTTCGAGCATCCTTCACAATATTTTGGTCGTTGGCGGTTGAGAGAAAATATGGTGTAAAGATCCATATCTTTATGGTTGGTATAAGAGCGAAAGAGAGAGTTTTGATCCTTCCCTTGCTCCTCCTGAAGACGAGAGGTAGATGTTGCAGCCTATAACATCCCACAGAATATTCTGGGCCGTCCTTGCGGTCCAGCCCTTTCAGTTCGTGCCAATATATGTTCCAATATACCATCTCCAAGCCATGGAGTATCCAAATAAATCTCCCGCCATTGCAACACTCAAACACCTGGTCCTTCCTTCTCCCAAACTTTCCCTCCCTCCTCTTCCCTTCGCTCTCCTCTTCCTCCTTCGGTCCCAGCAGCAGCTTTTGCCTCCTCCAACGCTCTGTACTTCCTCTTACTCTTCTTCACCGCACTACTCTTCCTCTTAATCTTCATTTCCCTCACAACCGCCACCCTCGACTCACTTCCCCGCTCCATTTCATCCACCCTCTCGGCCAACATCTGTCTCGCAATCTTCCTATTCTGCGTGCGCGATCGCGTGGCTTGTACTTTTAGGACGAGACCGCTTGGGAGATGTTTGAGTTGGACTGCCGAGGCGGTTTTATTCTATTGGATTTCTTTTTGTCAACCAAAGACCTGACAAAAGGTAGAGATTTGGAAGATATCGTACAATTTTCTGTCCACCAGGTCCAGTACCGCAGAGAAACACTTCCGTAAAATCCGCTTCATTCACAGGTTTTGGTCGATCAGGCATTTTCTTTGTCCATAGTACAGGCGAGGACGTGATAGCACGGTGTTGCGGAATCGCATGTTTGAGATGGATGATTGGGAGTCGAGGTCTTACGACCAGACGGCAGAATGATTCAAGTAACATTGTGCATTTTGTAGCTTCGGAGAATTAGAAGCTCTTCTCTCCACAACTGTGCTGTAAACTTGGAATTGAGGTTGAAGTTGTGCTTGTGCTTGTGCTTGTGGTCTGAAAGTCGACGCATTAACCCTGTCAGTCACCAAAAATCGGGCCACCCGCCAAACCGTCATCTCGCCTCGCGTTTGCTTCTTCATTCGGCGGGTTCCTGGACGTCAAAATTCCAGTACATCCGAATCACCCCCTTTCCCTACAGCATAACAATCCCCCCCCTCTCTCTCTCTCTCTTAGCGGAACGATCTCTTTTTCGGAACCCCCGAGTTTCTTTCCTTCTCGATCGCACGCTCAAATCAAACTTTACATCCTTTCCGCAAATATGCCCGTCGTCGCATCAACTTTCCGTTGGTTGCAGAGAAAGAGATATCAATATGAGGTAGATGGATACCCTTTGGACATTGCGGAAACAAAATACCCAGAACTTTGCTGATAGGATATACGATCAGGTCACTTTCTCGCTATACATGTTAACGCCCACGGAGAAATTCATCTTCAGTACGTCCACGGTCCCTAAACCCATCTCGTCCGATTGTTCCAACTTCAATCCTCTTTTGCCCCCTCCTCCCCTCACCACACTCACCACAGGCACCACTCGCCCATACTAACATATCTTCAACAATAGATTCGTTCCTCTTTCTCTTCTTCAGCATGGTCATGATCGCCATCACGCTCTACCTCCCGCAACACATCACTTTCCTCACGAGTCGCGCCTGGTTCTACTATAATGGGGATGAGAGTGCTAAGGCGGTAGTGGGCGAGGGTGTTAGATCTGTGGTGGAGAGTTCGAGTGCTACTTCGGTAGTGGTGGAGAAGGTTAAGGAGACATTGATTAGGGCTGCGAGTGGGGTTAGAGGGGGTAAGGAGTTGTGAGTGTGGCGGGGTGAGCCTGTTGGAAAGTGTGATGTAATGGAGGAGGGTGTGATGATTGATGTGAGGGTATGACCAGATGAGAGAGAGTGGACTCCTGTTAATTGGAGCACCCCTGCATGTAAAGGTGGAAGATGTATGGATACTGGCGCTGTGGGAATGGGCTCGTTCTCGGCGTTTTGACTTTGGGATTGAACGGTATAGAGATGGAACAACGGCATTGGAATGAGTAGAAGTAATTGTAATTCAATAAGGGGGCGCTACATCTGAGGGGGTGATTGTAGAATCAGACATATTACCCCAGTTTGGAGTGTGCTTGCTCATACAATATCGTGAATCGTTAACTCATTCTACAAAGGAACTATCCTAATACTCTACCTAACCAGCTTCAGCCCTTATTTCTGGCCGCCATGAGATGCTTCATCGTGTTATACATCAGTTCACCAACACCACCTATCCCATGACCCTCCAAATACTGCAAAACACCCAACTTATAATCCTGCCATGAGAGTTTCAACCCTCCGTCCAGCTCAAGTTGCTTCAATGAAGCCTGCACAACAGGTCCAGCATGTCGTCGGTCGATACTATCTTCCTTCGAGTCCTCTAACTCGCGAACATAAGATATTGCCATGAGGCATAAAGCCGGCGATGTCGAGAAGCTGAAGAGAGATGGTAAAGTGAGAGAAGTATCAAGGCTACCAACATAGCTCGTCAACGCCACTGTGACGCCGGGATCAATTAAACATCCCAATGCATTTGGATCATTAACATTGAGAGCACGCGCCCGCCAAAGGCAGTTACAAACATCCATGAGAAAACCGTTGAAATGGTTAACATAATCCTTTGGATATGGTTGTATTCCATCGGCAGGACCGCCTGCTTTTGGTACCATTGCGATCTCAAATGCTCGCTTGTAAAGTGCTAGCACTGCGCACAGTCTGCTGAGTACTTCGACAGAGCTAGTGAAGTTGAGAGTGTAGACTAGTTCGGATGGGAGTGATATGATGCGGATTGTTGATTTTAAAGATGGATAGGTGATTGTTGCGGCTGTTGATTCGTAGTAGCTCAGTATTGTCGAGAAGCTTGTGATGCTTTGTGAGGATTGAGCGATAGTTGTTGAGAGTTTATTTGCGTGTTGGAGGAGCGAAGTGAATGATGTTGCTGCTTCTGGGGTTGGAGAGTCGAGGGAGAGAGAAAAGGTAGTCCATCTGTCCAACAAACTTTTATAGAATTTGAGGACTTCCAATTTTGATTGGGTTGTGCCATCTTCTAGCACTGCATCTTCCATCTCCTGAAATAACGTTTTGTAGAATTCTAGTAGTGTTAGAAAGAAATCAGCAACAGTAAGACAGCCTACCATCAAAAGAGCCGAGCGGGACAAATGCTAAAAGATCAAGCACCACATTACGACCGAATTTGCCATTCCACGTAGGTAATATGGACTTTAAATATACAAGACAAGCTTCGGGTAATTCCTAAAATGTTCAGAATTGTGATCATTTGTTGAAGTATCAAGAAGTCACGAACCTTTGTATGCCGAGTATAAACTAAAATTGTTTGCAACATCTCCAAGATTTCCGGAGTATTTTGCCCTGATGTTTGCAACTGGTCTTCGAAAAAGGCCAGTAACCACATGTTGACTCTTTTCGTGTATTCATCTGATGATCGTAGTTGCACAAACCGCTGGAGAAGCGGATCTCCTATCACGGAAACCAGCTGGTTGGGAGGCTCGATTTTCTCGAGCTTCTCTATGAAATTGTCCACATCTTCAATCTCTTCTAACGTGACGGAATTCTAGGTTTGTTAGCAAAAGAATTGTGGTTGCTTTCCAGATATGAATACCTCTGATGCGTTTGAAGTATACACCTCTGGCACGATGGAAGACCGAGTCCTCCTCTTGGCTGTGCTCTGCTTTCTTGCTACACTGAAAGTGCGTTGCTGGCCATCATTCTGTCCTCTGGCAATATTCAATCTCTGAATCTTGCCAAGTCTTTCTCTCCATTCTTGGTTTGGATGCTATTGTTGACTTTAGTAATGATCTTCATGAGATCTTGGATATTATTACCATGAATACAGATGCTCTCCCAGAGACCACATCCCCGACGATGACATCTGGATAGTAGTCCTTATAGACTCTCATGAGGCCTACGAGTCGCGGGTCGTTTCCCGCTTGCCGCGTCAATTCCATCCTATCAACATGTCAGGCGTAACTCATGACAGCCTCATTAATCAGGTATGCTTACAAGACTTGGATCCTAAATGGCCTAACATGTTTGCGGCGCGTGATCAATGCTAGCACATGGCATAGAGGAGCTCTGTGGGAATTGTCAGTCGACTGTACGGTGACTGTCCAGTAGGTGTGAAGAATGAAGGGCACGAGAGTACGCACCTCAATGCCAAAGTACTAAGCAGATTGAAAAGGACGGCATAAAGTTGAGAAAGCACTCTCGGGTTCTGAAGGATTTCATAAACCATGATCAGCCATTTCAGCAAGGCTGCTTGAACATTGAAACTTGGTTTTGCCTTGCCATGGCCGAGACTGGCAACCACATTGATCACAACGGAATCAGGTACCTTCCCATCCGGATACAAGTTCCTGAGTAGATTCCCGAGGCTTGCCTGGTCCAGCTCATTGGGCAACGTGATGATGTCGACCAGCCGACTTAGCGATGAGTTGGAGAGGCCAAACTGGTATGTGTGAGAGCACAATTTATCAACAACTCCGGATATCTTGACTTTTCGTTGCTTTGCGGGTGTTTTCGCGGCTACAACAGCAATCAAAGGGTAAGCAATGAGACGGGAACAGAGAAGACCGTGCCGCTCGCTGGCTGACTGACTGACCTTGTATCAGATCACTGAGCAACGACTCGGCCAGCTCACCGCCAGACCCGTCTATAGCATCCATCGTCAAGATCGCGT
>JBAMDN010001349.1:0-23916 GCA_037074945.1 Tetracladium marchalianum
CTTGTTGAAGCGGGGTAAAGGGTTCGATGTGTACTTCATTGGCTATGCCGGGAGTGTTCGAACATGAGCAGGGAGGATGATATTTTACAGGCGTTTGCAATGAAACTCGGATTGCCCGGGTTGAAGTTTGATGCGTCTCGTGTTTGTCAGTTGAACGTGGAGGGTCTCAAGTTAGCACTTTATGATAATAGAACCAGAAAAAGTGTGACGATCCTCTGTGACCTTGCGGACAGCTCAATGAGTCGTGGGGAGGTCGAGGACTGGCAAAAGTTCCTGTTTGAATCGCAATTTCAATTCTTGCATAAGGACACGCCTGTCGTCGGGTTCAACTCGGCGTCGGGAGCAATGGTCGCGATGAATCATATCGCTGATGACGAAAGGTTAAAACGAGTCTCTTGGGACCCATAGACAGCACCTGTACTAGCTATCTAAAACTACGCACAGGTCGCTCGAAGATTTGCAACTCAAGGCATGTACCCTTACGTTTTTCGTCGTGCCTTTATACTTATCAAATGATTTAAAATAATTAAATATATTGGCGGTCTTGAATAGAACAAAATGAAACCTTGAAGACGTTGACTTCATATCCAATGTTTCGTAGCCTTGGTGGTGGTATAAACGCGAGCGATACAATTCTTTTCCAAAACATTCCCAACGGAACACCTTCACAGCTTCTGGCCGAGTATGCAAACTGCCGCTTGTTCTGGACAGCGCCTAGGATTAGTGATATTACAAACGTATGGAAGGCAGCTGCCCGCGTTGCATTTGAAGGTGAGAAATGTGCTGCTGGGTTTTTGCCGAAGTGGGAAGGAGGGGTAAGTGAAAGAGTTGAGATTTTGAGCAAGGCTGTGGAAGAGGAGAGGTTTGCTCCAGTCCTCCACGAGAATAGAGTCAAGGATGCGCTGTGAGATGCTCTTCATGTACGGAAGATTAACATTTGAGGTGAAGACGGAATTTGAATGAGGCTCGGTGCGATTCATTCTTTTTGGAAATGCTGACGGGGAACAAACAAACGCCGGAAGGTTAGATGTTCAATATTTAGTGCAAGGCTTCCATTATCAAGGCTCATACGCTAGCTCTTCTTGAGTTACAACCTTAAATTCGGAAGTGGGGTTCAGTTCGATGGTATGTGAAGTCAGCTCTCGCTTATGCTGTTGTGAGAGAGGTCTACCAAGGCATTTGATACGATCGTAGATCGATCCACTTCACATATACCATGATCAAAAGCCGGAAACTGAAAGGAGGCTCTTGATTTCAGATTCTCGGTTTCGCCTATGGGGTTTTCTGTTTTCGAGCTCAACTTCCTCGTCTCGACCTCAAGCTCAATCGCTACATCCCCGAGTATCTTCGACATCAAATCGTTAGAGGATATAGTATCGACGGGATTTTATCTCACCTCTGGTTTTGAGTGCTTTCTGGCTGGAAAAGAAACCTTCTATCTTATTAGGCGGCACCAAGGAGTACCTGTCGTCTCCTTCCTTAGATCACTATCGCTGAAGTCCTTTTCGCGATTTGTTTTGGGAGGCCACCATAATAAGACAACGTGGTTCTCGACGAACCTCACGTCAACAAAATCTTCAACTTTCTCTCGCCACTGCCAGCACCGACGATCAAAGGTTATCAAATTTGATTCTTCTACTCTCAAACATTCGCCTTTCGAATTGAATTCACTTACATCCCCCGTTCCTCCCAGGTAACACGACAAGAACAACACATAAGTACCCATAATAAATGGATTCCATAGAGGACGAGAACTGGGGTAGTGCGAATACGCCGCCACCAGGCTGCAACTTTACCAGACCCCTCCACACGAGACCTGTGGCCAAACGCGCAAAGCCAACAACAGAGCAGGATTTGGAAGGGATGATGAGAGGTAACACTGTACGTTGGGATGAGACTGGAGCAATGGCAGGCCTTCCGAACGAACAAACCACATCTTGGGGAGATTCATGGGGCGGAGCGGGTGTTACTGCTGCCAGACCAGACTCGAACTGGGGTAAGAATCCATCGGTGCCACCAAGTCCACATAGCTTTTCTGGTCAATGGGCTGCGCCAAATCAAGCACCTGTTCAACAGAATGTTGCCAATTCATGGGGCCAGCCAACTCCGACACCAAACCCATTTGTCCCTGCTGCTGCTCAGAATGCGGGCCAGATGACTTTCAGATCGCCGCAACTTCCACCTAAAATTTGGGGTACACCGGTACAAGGATCGAACAACGGCGGCGCTTCAAGCTGGAATGGTCAAAATCCTAATAACAATACGCAAGCATGGAACTTCAATGCTGCTCAGAATGCAAGAGCCTGGGATACTTCGAACTTGGGTTTGCCATGTCCTGGGCCAGATAAGACCGCGCCGCTCTTGAGAGTACCGGGTTTTGGAGGTACGAGTTTCTTCTATTCGGAGGAAAGTGCTCGTCGTCTCAAAGATTGGGCGAGCTCTACTGGGGTGGGAGTAGTAAGATCTGCAAATATGCCTGGCCAGGTTCCCATCCACGGATCTCAAGAACCTCACATGTCTTCCGATTCATCTCAACATGGTGGCATCTCAAACCAGTTCTTGGCGCCGCCATCTGCGTCGGCACAGAATTGGAATACCAGTGACGGTGGTGATTGGGAGAGTCTGCGAGGAAGCGATTCTGCATCTAACTACTGGCCGGGAAAATCTTACCAGCGCATCATTCGACGTCGATCTGAGCAGGGACAGGGAAGTGTGTTGTTTGATTCGAGGAGTAATGTCTCAACAATGAGCTACCAAAGTATCCCACGCAAGCGTACTCGAAGCGGTTCTCTGGTTGGTAAAATAGCTAGAAGTAGAACAGAAAACACCGCACTGAATGTCCAAGAACAAGATGTAGGTTTCATATCTCATATTAGGAACGTCGAGACTAACTCACGTACCAGTCTGCTCACAACACCCCACGCCATAACATCAACAACGGTTTGATTGATCCGAGCCTCCAAGGAGAAACTTCCACCAACGATACACCACGACCACACCCTCCTCGTGTCGACAGCGTTGATAGTACAGCCTACAAAGCTCTGGCCAAACTAGAAATTACTACGGCTCCCTACAGATCCATCATCGCCGAGAAGTTCGCCAACAAGTACCCCTTCCGACAACCCCTCCGATACCCATACAAGGAAGTGATTTCTATGTTTTTCTGCTGGGAGCAAGATCTTCCAAGCTGCAGCGACATGATTGAGGAGCTTCGATCGGTATTCTTCAACCAGTACGGATCAGCAATTGTAGACATTTACCCAATTCCGCACACCGTCTCTCACGCCACGGTTTTCGAAACGGTCAAATTGTTCATCGAGGAGCATTCTCACTACGAGACTTTGATTATCGTTTACTACTGTGGCGGCGCAACTCGAACTACTGATGCTGGTTTAGCTTGGTTCCCACTTAAGTAAGTCTGCCCCGACTTTAAAAGCTTGACTAACTTGACCTTTTAGCAACGCAAGCCTTCCGCAACGAGGGTCCAATCAGTATCCCAAGGTATTCTGGGAATCACCCCAATCACTCTTCGAATCCACCGAATCAGACGTCCTCATCCTCCTCGACACCTGCGGCCGCTACGGCGATCCCCCAACCTCACGCAATACGCACGCCGTTGATCAAGGCAAAGCCGAGCTACTCGCTTCCTTCGAATTCGAAGAATTTGAGCTCAAGGTGATCTCATTCGCTTTCACGACTTCACTGGTCAAGGAATTGAAGCTGTTGCATGAGGATGGGAAGGTGTTCTCGGCTGCGGAACTGCACAGGCAGATGATCAATACTTTCAATAAGGAGAGGGATTTAAGGAAGGAGTCTGCGGTTGTACCATTCTTCATGAGATTGAATGGTGCGTCGCAGGATGGGAGTATTTTGTTGAAGCCGGTGGTTTGGGCTGATCACGTTGGTCGGGGAGACGGGTCGTTGAGGAAGGCAGGTAGTGAAAATCAGGGAGGGAAGTGACGGTCTGGTATTCACCTAAACAGCGTTTTTACAATTACAGGGAGTTCAAGTGAGGAGAGAAGAGGACTGCCTGGAATTTTCATCGCAGTCAATTTTCTCGGCAGCGTTCGATTCCATCCTTACATATCATTTCTCGAGATTCGAGCGTCACCGGCATAACAGTCATTTCACCCAAGCGGTAACCAGTATGACAGCTCTTGGCCAGTCCAATTTTCAAGGCAAAGAATTTTGTAGATAGTAGAAAATCAATAGGATTCATATTTCCAAAACTCTCACGTCCACAACAATTCAAGCATCGACAAACGCATCAAGCTTTGCTTGGTCGTAAACCTCTTCCTCAACCAATCGATCCCATTTCTAAGTTCGTCGTCTATTAGCAAGTATCCCTTCAAGCATTATCATATAATTAATCAAACTTACCCCGTCCTGAATCTTGATAAGCGTTGGTACTCCATTCAGTGAAAATGGCGCTTCCCTCCACGGATTCTTGGCTGGTGCTTTCCACCTATTGAGTAGTACACATCAGTGTTAGACCTCCTTGATATTAAGATACAGATTCACATGATGTTTGCAAATATCAATTGCGCAAACAAGAACCCTCCCTAACTGTCAATCACCGCTTAGGAAAAGGAAAACTGACTCCAATCGACTGCCCACAAACACAACTCTGACAACATCTTCCGATTTCCCAAACTTCTTCTCGACAAATGGTTCTGCGTCACGGCAATCACCACACCACGATTTGCCGGTTTCAGGGTCGACAGAAGCGTAAAGAACGATGAATGTTGTTGCGGAGGCGTTTGAGGATCGCTGCTCTGAGGCTATTGCCGAGAGGAGCTCACTAGGGGAGACAGTGGTTGTTTCGAGAACCATGTTGAGATTGAATTTCAAGATTTTAAGAGAGTTCTTGAAGACTGAATCTAGATGTGATGGATTGTTAAGGAGAGGAGGAATGAGAAAAACGTTGTGGAGGAAGCAGGGGAGTTGAGGTCTTTATGCCAAGGCATTTCGACATTTTCGTGGTGGAGCCAATCAAAAGACTGATGGTCAAATATCACGTGGGTTTTCGATTACTATTCTTTGCCTTCTGGTGGTGATGGAGATTTGTTCAGTAATCGAGAGTGAGTTGCTGGAGTTGTATATTGTTTCAGTCATCATCTTGAGATGCAATCTTACGTCTCTAAAGTTTGTTCAAAGCCCGATCGATGATCTCTACGTGGTTGGGTATCATGGAAATCATCACGCCCATATCATACAAACACATAGTTTAGTAACACAAGTTCACTCGGTTTACTGTTCATTCAGCTCAATTCTCGTTTGATTCACACAAGGTGAGATGTTATACAAAATGATGATTCCGTGATGTTGTTCCTTTGATGTTTACAGTCACCCTGACTGAGACATTTGCTGAAGAAAGTATACATATGTTCGCCCAAAGCCTTGTCGAAATGAGCCCATCACTTCAAAATTCAAACTCCTCAGGTGTTCTTCTTTTACCAATACCGATATTTTTGGAGACATAATCAAGTCTGTTCATAATGGTTCAAGAGTCGCCACGTTCAGACCGGCGTGTCCGTGGTCTCGTCTTGTCATAGAATCACAAGCACCGCCGTGAAAAATTTGGCTATATTTTTAATGATAACATCAAGATTCTCGCTTTCAAACTATTCAGGATAGTATGGCTTTAAAATCGATGAGTTAAGCCTAAAACCCGACAGTACGAGAGAAGAGGTTGCCAGAGACGCAGAGAACTTTGCGAAAAGTTTAGGCTCACTCTAAACGACTTAGTAATTATTCACTATACCGGGTATAGAAATATCTTACACCGTTAAGGGCCCCGATTCTCCACAGGAAAGTAAGTGAGCCACTGTATCCAGCCTTGGCGTCTTACTCGTGGATATTGTCCCAGCTAATTCTTTCAGTGAGCAACATGGCTTCCTTGGCCTTGCAGATCCCCTTTCTTGGTCGGCTCTGAGGCAGTTTATTAAACGTCTAGACTAGGATGTTTTTATGACGGTAGATGCTTGCTACGCAGGAAGCATTATACACTCTCTTGAGGTGATTATCTCATCAATGGCGCCAGACAGTGCACACTAGCACCAACGGGAACTTCTCTTAAGCTGCGACTACTACTAGACAAAAGGAATTGACCATTTGGACGACAGGTTCACTAAAATCTTGCATACTGAGTTGTCAATATGGGTAAACGGGGTGCTATTCACTGTCGCCAGTTTGCACAGAGCCATTTGCTTGAGCATTATCTCGAGTTCGACGGGACCGATGCCATTGGTGTCTAGACTTGTGATGGCTGAGAATTTTCAACTGCGCCTGCCTTGTCCAATCCACGTAATTCTTGGAGATGGTCTACATTCCAGCATCGTAGTTAAATCGCTCGCACCGCATGATGCAACTCCAAGTATACAAGACCCGTCGCAAGGGAATTGCGATCTGTGGCCGTCGGCAGTGGTTTCAGGCGGATCGGAGTAGGACGAGGGATGTGGGTGATATCACGAGCTGAGATATCAGGTATTTACCTGGTTGGAAGTTGCCCCTGACACGATCCCTAATAATCCTCTTGTCCGGCTCATAAATTGAGAATGGGAAGTTCGACCTCGACAAACGCATGACATGAACATGTACCGAGGACCCCAATACAGAGCCCCTCTATCAAGGTTACTCGTAACCCAGTGGGCAAAATAAAGAGGTTAGAAGTCATCAGGTCGTCTCTCTGTGGGACCTGCCTTGTGCTCCGTCATCATCAGAGGCAATATCTAGCAAGAGACGGAGTGGGAACTAACTCTGATTGTTTTGAGAAGAACAGTGTTGGATTTATGTATCAATATTTGAGAGCATGAAAATCGAATTCTACTCCTAAGATCGCGTCGTGAGTTGTGGCTGGTTATGCATTTGCAGCCGACGAGGTCGCTCTTCTTGCAACTTTGCCTTGTGATGCTTTCTCACAAGGTTCGTCTTGCCTTATGAGTTAAATCAAACTGTTTGTGAGGCCAAGGAGGATTGCCTTGAAACGGGCGCTGCTTACGTCTAGTGTACGGCTGGTGTGGGGACTTCTCACACATCATCTCTTCAATCAGCACGACAATGCTTATTACGGTATAGCCCTCCTAACCACTTGGCAAGCCCGATGAGACTGTAGGATATTCGAATGATTGCTTCTCATGAAGAGTGAGTGACGATTTGAAGCTGGGTTATTCACGAACATACTAGACTATGGAACATCCTTCACTGAGCCAGCCACAACATCCACTATCATTAATACTACCGTCTAAGAGGCATGCATTCTCATTTTAAATATTAATCTGGACAGAACGTTGCAGGTTTGATTGTAGACATAAACGAAAGGAAAGGTAATGTGTAATCCATACCCAGACAGAAAGAATAGAGATCATCTTGCAAACGTAAGCATCCCTCATTCGAAAGCGCGCTTAGACGATTGAAATGAACCGAAGCTATGAAATACTTTCGAAGACTTAACAGACTCAAAGAAACAGAACAAAGGTATCCAAAATTCCAACGAAGCAGTAGGAGACTGGACAAACCAGACAAATTTTCGTTTCTGCACTAGCCAGATCGAGTCCTGCCCAATCACAAAAGCCGCTGTGAAAGACGTAAGAACTATGGAGATAATCTTAGCATTGCCTTGGAAAGTGCATCTGTTGTCGAGAGTAATCACACAAGTGAGAAACAGGAAACCCGAGCATATTTCGGCAAGTCCTGACGGCTGGTCTCGCCGTTGGAGCAATTTGTAGCGTCGGACCAAGAGTTTCTAAAATATTATTGGGCAAGAAACAAAATGTAACCGTGAGAGTATGAAAACAATCAACTCGTCTTTTGAGATGCAGTAAGATTGAGAAAGAGATGCCATCCTGCTCCTGGCCTCCAGATACTACACCTCGTCTCGCTTATCACTCAGGGGCTTCCAGGCCCGCACTCAGGTGGTCACCAGCCCACAGATTGGCAAAAGCTTGGCATTCTTATCCACCCAAACACAAAACATCTCTTACAACAGCTCGGCCATTCCTCCCTTTGCTCATCTACAATACTTCTCTGGCCGTTCTGGCAACTCAAATCAACCATTATCAGATGTGAATTTTGAGCGAATGGACGAGAAACAGCCTTTGCTATCTATTGGAAGAGATGGAGGAGCATCGAGGGACCCAAGGAGATGGGTGTTGAGGAGAAAAGTGGGGGCTTTGGTCGCGGTGGTGTTCTCACTGTGTTTTGCGATTTGGGATTTAGGAGTGATGGTAGATATAATAGAGTTGCCAAAGAGCAAGAATAATGGAAAGGGAGCAAGTAAAGTGTGGAAATGGAGTGAGGTATGGACCCTTCGCACGTTCCGTTCCGCAACTAAATGAGCTAGCTAACAACAAATAGCTCACCTCGTCCAAGAATCTGGAATGGCAACCATGTTATAAGAAGTTCGACTGCGCAAAGTTGGATGTGAGTTTTCTTTCTGATGAATTTCGTTCTGGCTCATGAACCATCAGGTTCCCCTCGATTGGCTTGATCCTTCTGAAGACGCGAGAGCTTCTATCGCTCTCATACGATATAACGCTACGGATCTCAAGAATTACAAAGGATCTGTGATAATTAATCCAGGTATCTGGTATACATTGTCAAGTTTTCTTTCGGTATTCTAACACAGAACAGGTGGACCTGGTGGATCGGGAATATTCTTCGTGAAGAATCTTGCCCAGCACTACCAGACGGTCGCTGGCCGAAACTATGTGAGTTGATCAGACTTTATACAATAGCTCCGTTCTAATTGAGCAGGATATCGTGAGCTTCGATCCTCGAGGAAGTGAGTCTCGTTTGCTTTTACTGAATATCAAGTTACTAACATATTCCAGTTGGTGCGACTGAACCCCTCATACAATGCCTCGGATCATCTCAATCAAACCTCATCTGGTCTCTTGGAGCACAGCCAGTTCTCGATGCTCACCCTGGCGTTCTCTACGACGCGTACGCTCGCTCATACGCCTACTCCCAAGCCTGTTCCACCTCCATAAACAGCAACACCAGCAAGAGTGGGCAATTTGTTTCTACGACCTCAACAGCCCGAGATATGCTTGCCATAACAGAAGCGCTCGGACAACCCAAAATTCACTACTGGGGATTCAGCTACGGTACTTATCTCGGTCTCACATTCGCCACTTTGTTCCCGGACAAGATAGACAGAATGGTTTTAGATGGGAATGTAGATGCCGTGGAGTTTTCAAGCGGAGCTGGGACGCATTTCCTCGAGGATACCGATAAAGTTTGGAGTGCATTCTTCACATTTTGCCACTCGGCTGGACCGCTGAAATGTGCTCTCTACGGGGAAGCGCCAGCAAAGATTGAGGAGCGAGTTGAAAAACTATTTGCACAGCTCAAAGTCCACCCAGTCATTGTCCCTGGATCAGCTCCCGGAGACAGGCCAGAGATCGTCTCATACAGTACCGTGAAGAGAGTGATCTCTTCTGCTCTATATCGCCCAGTTCTGCAGTACGGTTTACTTGCTGCAGCACTTGCTGAGCTTGAACGTGGCAATGGTCTGCCGATTCTGACGCTCTCTGGGGAACACAACGAGGAATCGTTGCTTTGTGGGGGCGGAGAGAGTGATGAGCCATACGAAGGAAGTGGAGATGCAAGTACTGCTATCTTTTGTTCGGATAATGGGGGATGGGCGGAGAATAGGACTGTAGAGGATTTTGGCGTTTTCTTGAAGACGGCGGAAGATAAGAGCAGAAGTATGACTTTTTGCATCGGATTTGATGATAAATGCGCTAATGAAATGCAGTTGCTGGCGCGACCATGGCTTCGATGGGAATTGCTTGTGTGGGATGGAACGTCAAGGCAAAGTGGAGATTCGCTGGTATGTTTACCCCTCATCTTGCGAGACAATAAATTCTAACCATTATGTAGGTCCTTTTGAAGGAAATACCAGTCATCCAATCTTATTCGTTTCCAACATTGCAGATAACGTAACTCCGCTCGTTAGCGCACGTCGAAATCAGGCGGGATTTCCGGGTTCAGAGTTATTGATACAAAATTCATTTGGGGTAAGTCCTGCTTTCATCTGTGTCTTTTTTTGGCTGAAAATCTTCACAGCACACATCTCTTGCGGCACCATCTCGATGTGTGGCAGGTTTACTACAGAGATACTTCCAGAAAGGCACACTACCACCTAAAGACACTATTTGTGAAGCGGATGTTCAGCCGTTCGACTCGGTTGAAGATCAGCAGCGATTAATGACGAGTGGCGGGATTGATTTGGGCAAAGCTCTATGGGGTTTAATGTCGGCACCAGTCATTACGATGTAGTTTGTTGAAGTAAACAGAGATGAAATGGTATGTGCATTGCAACATTGCTAGCGCTTTTGTGTTTTTAGACAAGAGTAGGACGCACGTGTCCCAGTAGAGAACCCCCGTTTCCGCTAAAAGTAAACCGAAAAAGAAAAAATATCATCGCTCTAAACACCATTAATCATTCGGAAGAGATTGAACGATGCCAAACTTCCAAAGGTGCCATTTCGCGATGAGCCCTGGTAAGTATGAGAATGGATGGCATCATAACAGTTCGATGTAACTCCCCAAGGCCAGATAAAAGAAACAACAAAAATGTTTTAAACCCTCGCCAAAAGCGCTAATCGATAAAAACAGCGCTTCAAATCAATCAGTAATTGCAGATAAGGTTGTGGGAGGGCAGCGTACACGACATAACATCTGACCATCCTTCACGCCAAGCCTTGGCTGTTTTTGAAGCAAATCTGACAGAAAGGCAGTTCGTTCGCATTCGGCAGAACAAGAGGGGTTTTCTTGTTAAAAGATCTGCCTTGGTATTTGCAACAGTTCATGTTGTGCCTTCAACGTATAATGCTTTGTCTCATGATCGAGAAGTGTCATTGATTCAACTTGCTGGAGCTCACGATATCCCTCCAGGTCTTCGTGTCGGACATGTGATATGACGACCATCCGGAACCATTAACAACCATAGGAGTTGATGGCCTGCGTTCTTGTGGAGAAGAAGTGCTATCAGATGATACAACACGCGGATATGGTACCTTGGTGTCGGGTAGACGAGTGATTGATGGTGCGATGCTGTGGGTGGGAGAATGCGAGTATGGCTGGTATGGATACAGTGGAGGGGAATAAGTAAGGGGCATTTGGAAAGTCCTCGGTGTTTGTTGATAACTTTGCGTTGGCGACATCGAGTATGAGGAGAAGGAGTTTATGGAAAGTGGAGGAGAGGGTGGAGGAGAAAGCGCAGCGGAAGATGGTTGGTACTGCCACCAATAAAGATCCTGCGGGGCATCATCATAACAAAATATCGTTACCACGTCGGTTCGATTTCTGTCGTAAACAGTTGGAATGCGACCCTCGATGGCTGTGTACTTGAGCACATCCATGAAGGAGTCAGTCTCTCTCCCATAAAAGGAGAGGAAGTGCACACTTACTGACAGCTCTCTCAAAATTGTCCAGTCCGTACAGTCGAATCCAGGCGTTCAATCTTCCTGTGGGATCGACCATCACATAATCCACCTTGATCGGAGCCCCATCATTCTCAAGAACATCCCTGATGCTTTTCCAGTGAGGATGCCATTTTAGATTTCCGAGAACGATGTGGAATATGCCGGTCTCCAAACCAGGACGGACTTGGAATGATCTTATCGACATCTTCTCTCTCTTTAACGTTGTGGAAGTCTGAGCGAAGCTTATGAAATATGACAGATTTCTTGGAGGAGAGACAGGGACTTCTTAATAATAGTGGCTGATGATCTTTTCGGGTGTTTCCTGTCGTATGAAATGGATTGTTACAAGCAAGTCTTTCTAGAAGAGGTTCGAAAACGGAAGGTCAGACAAAATCGAACGACTTGCACGGAGATGTGAGAATGAATGAGACCGGCCCACTAAAGATTGCATAACGGGATCTGCGCAAAAGAACGGCTTTAGCTTACACAAAAAAAGGCCAGGGAATTGCACCGTCTTGCAGAAGTAGTGAAACGAACTGACCAATTGGTCGTGGGGTTTGTCTTGTTCCAAGGTGTAGATGCTGGTTTCCCGCAGATCTTCTCAATCTGAAAATGCAGATGATTGGAAAGAATTATAGAAGGCGAGAACTCCAAATGTCTTATCGAATGAGCAAGTGGCCATTTATAGAGACTAGATGCGATGAAACCAGGGAAATACCCGAAGAGCACGCGAGTTCTGGGGAATTCTAGTACTACGTCCTGGGAGTGTTACCATGCAGATGTCCATCCGAGGCACATGCTTTTTCTTTCTGTTCCATCGTGAGAAGGCATTACAGGTGGTATGTACTTTACATGTTGGGCCTCAGAACCACAGGACACAGTCGTGGCTTGCTATAGGGCGACCTCCGAAGAGACCTGAACAAATGATGCATGCAGCATATTGGATCGGAACTAAATGGTAGCGTCCACGAGGATACATGAATGCTTTGAGATCCAAGACAAGTCGACCCATTATTTGAGGTTGGTCCGTTGGACTTTGTCGCACTATTCCTCAAGTGAAGAGTTTACCACTTCGGTGGCTGCGACTGAGTACGGCCACGGCGGTCGCCTCATCGTCTCCTTCTCGGTCCACATGATTCCAATCGTCTCTTCAGAATGCAAGCACTATTTATGTGAGGTATCGTTAGTTGTTGGTGGCGTAATGGGGATGCAACATGAAATCTGAAGGAGGGGACACTAGGAAGTGACAGGTCAGCCAGCAGAGAGATTCACTCATTTCTAGTGAGGATATCAGAAAATCTGGAGAAGATTCAGTATCTTTTTGAAGATATCGATACCTGAAACCGTCACTGTGGCATTTCAGACCCTCATCGAGTTAGGAAAGCTAGAAATCCATCCCGTTCTTTTCTCCCTTCCCTCCCACCTTCCAACTACCCTGCCTCTGAATGTTAACCCTAATCACACATCATGAAAAGAGAGTCCGATCACTCCCGTGCCGGTGGCAACATTCTCGGTCGGCTTGAAGCCGCTGCTTACTGCTGCAAAATCCAGCGAGACCGCCAGTTTGTTTATGAAGAATCCCCCTCGGTTGTGTTGATGAAGCCATTCTTGCAGAAATCAAGGCCATTGAATGGCCGCCAAACGGAGCGCCCTAGCTTGCATAACGGGTTGGTTAGACCTAGTCGCTTTGTTGAATGACTTCAAAGTTCCAGTTTTTCGCAGGATATGGCTCGTATTGCGTTCTCACACATTCAACTACTGGAAGTGCGAGGTGCTTGGTCTTGCTGCAGAATCTGGAGGCTGATCGACTTGAGTTTCCCTAAACTCTGAATATACTTTGTGTCAACGTAGAATAAACTTACTCCCCAGGTTCCACAGACCCAACCTGCTGGGTCGGCTAGTGGCGCTTTGGGTTAACTTTTGGTGCAAATCATCGCTTCATTATTTCCTTGATTTTCGACGTTCAATTGTTTTTCTCACGAATCAAAACCTCAAGATCCTGCATTCTTCTTCCCTGCATAGAATGCGAGCCCAGGGTGTATCACAGTGGAGACCGCATTCAATGTTTTGTCAAGCCCCGGCCAAATACTTCTTCAATTTCTTCCCTGCCTGGTGCAAAAGTATGAGCCCCCGCTTTGAGGCTAAGAACACTGTTACAGTAACTCGACGGGTTGCAGAGAGCGACCACCTGGGATGTCTGAGCTAGAGCGCACCTTGGCAAAGTTGGGGATCGTTCTTGCACACACTCGACACTACTCCACACATCGCCGATCTGTAGATAAAACATTCCGAGAGACTAAGATATGTCTGTTCGTCATTCCTGATAATTCGGACCAATGGTGAGTAAGTGTCTCAGTTTAGCACGAGTCTAGTTGCGGTTTATTTCTTGCAGACTTTCAGCCCATTCTCAGCAGTAATGCCACACATCTTTGTTTTATGGAGCTGTCTAGCTCTATCAATCGGTGAAGAGAGTGCATCTTCGTCGAGAGTGTCTAGATCTAAGGATCGCCAATTAATTGAATTATGGAATTTTGCCAACTGATGAACCCCTTCGGTTGGACTTCCTCTCCCGCTGAGATCTCAATATATCAGGTCTGACTCCCCGAAAGCGCAAAAACTGCAATGCCTCAATCGCAGAGTTCGGGTCATAACTTTACCGAGTGGAGTATTTCTCTTCTTGCTAAGGAAAACCACATTGACCCGTCCTGCTCCTTCGCATCGCGACTTTAGCGTTAAACGGAAGAACCATGCAAGTGATCAGCTTGTGCGAGTTGTACTCCAACGGTATTCAGAAATTAGTATGGGCCCTCCCCGGTGAACTGCTCTCAAGGAAGTACTGTAACACTTGAGAAATTGCGTTGTTGGAACTAGGTAGTCGGGGACGACCTGGCCTCGAAGTGCTCGGTGAGGCGGACATCCATACTTATTCGGTTCGTTGACAACTGCTGTTTGAAGGTCTGCAAGGCTTCAAACCAACACCCAAGAACTCTCAAAATTTTTAGACGGCGCGCCATGCTTCGATTCTATGTTCTGCAAGGAAGACTTCGTATCACACCAGACCGGCGCTTAAAAGTTTGGTACCACCAGACATGGTTTCTTTTCGCTTTGGTAGTTTCCAACAGCATGAAAGTGTTTGTTGGTTTTCCGCGTTTGGTTTCCTTACAGCAGTTGGGACCTGCAAGGTCTGGTCATGAATTGTGAGTGAAGTGTTGGTGTGCGAGAGCCTTCGGCTGTGTGGCGCAACAACCCAATTTCCAGCCCACTCTCCCCTACACCTACATTTATGTTTCGTTTCATTTATTGCAAGATTTGAACATTCAATACATTAGATCACATCATCTATCACAATATCCATGTCCAGCAGCTCAAGATGAGGATCGGACTAGGGGTTAAGCGCTACTATTTACCTTCAGCTCATTGATTGGAGGAGGATCGAGAGATCAGACCCAACAATTCGGGACGGTCCCCTCAAACTTTGTACTGCCTTGTTTTCCTGCTGCAGCAAGGGTTCTTGTGTCACGCAAGGCTTTCTCTACTTCGTAGTCCCCTGTTGTCATCTTCGTCTACGAGACCAATTCAGACTTCTTCTTGGTCCGAAATTGTCAACTCAAGCGAAGGCCATCTCATGCGTTCTTCTTCCCTCTCCATGACTTTGCTGTAGCAACCGATTTTGTTCGTGTCTATATGATTTTGACTCTTTCTGACCAACTTCATGTCGTATAAATTCCTACCATCTTGACCAGTTTCCAATGCCCAAACCCACATTTCTACAAGCAGAATATACCTCTTCACCGCCCTGTATGAGCTCCATCCATCACTGTTGTATCTCAACCTCGACGGAATGTCACGTCCATGCTAAATTCAATTCATCAAGCAGGCATTCTTAAATTGGGCATTATTTGCGCAAAGGGTGCTCTCCTACCCTTGCTTACAGTTACATTCAAATGAGAAAGAGGTTTCCATATTAAACATTTGTTCTACGAGATTGCAGTGCTGAAGGGGTGGTGATTCGAGATGCATGTGGATCACCAGCGCAACCGTATTTTTTCAATCACTAACACAATCCACACTTCCAGATACATAACTCTGTGCCTGACCTCGGCTGAGGTGGGTCCCCACGAAAGCGGTTCTCTCCCCTCAATCCGATAGACCATGCTGTACGAGTATTGTATTGCATCACTGGGCGAGCTTTTCCAGCTGCGTTGCTCGGATCCGGCTTGACCTGATGGCTCTCGCGGTCAGGTCGATCCCCTACTGAAAGGGGGTTTGCTGCTTCGCCCTGTCCTGCACTGCGCAGAAGAGACTCGTCTTTCTTTAAAATCAAAAGCTACGGTAGGACACTTCACGTACAGATTTAAGAAAGCGACGAGTGTTGGTAAAATGATGAGTATGAGGGGATGTGAACGAAATATCGGAGAAACAGCAAAATGGACTCTGCTCGTCGTCACATCTCAAGTGTGGAATGGATCTTCGTTAGAACGCCATTCCTCGTTATTTATACTATTTTGTCACCCAGTTGGAAAGAACATCTGCAAGTTCCACAAAAGAATTCTGCAATCGACATCGTTGGTGACACCCAAAACAGTAGCTGGCTTCAGCTCGATTATTTCTCGATAGCAAACGTTCGGCGGTAAGGTGCCGAACAAATTCAAGCTCACAAGTACTATGGCTCTAGTTCCTCAAAATACATATAATAACTTAGATGAAGAAGAAAGCTGCAATGCTTATGAGCTGCTGGTCGCAACCTCCCCCATTTCGACCATTCTTCCACCATCACTCGTATCAAAACTTCGAGGACACTCAACATCCAGATCCTAGCCAGGTAAGCATGAACCAAACACATATGTTACACCCATATGCCCATCCCCAGCTAATTTTTCATAAATTATGATCAGTGGCATGTACCATCATCAGGAGAAAAATGTTTAGATTGGACCTTTGAACAGAAGACAAGAAAGCCCAGATCACACGTCCTCCAAGCTCATCTTCTATCAAGGGAAAAGTTCCATGCATTCGAAAAAAGAATGTGATCAAGAAGATAATATGATCAAAAAGCCGTCAACACTGCTGCATAATTATTCGTGAAGTGATTCTGAAGTGTGGTTCCGCGTAATCAAGGACGCATTCGAAATAGAAAATACCTTACTCAATGCAACGGAAAGGCGACTTTGGATTCAGCATTTGAGTACGACCTAAGAATAAGACTGTAAGCTACATTCGAAAAATTGACTTATGTACGGATTGTGTGATAAGTTAGAACGACTTCCCTGAACACCTGTAACCTCCTCTATCTCACTCGGCCTTTACTCTGGAGCATGCTTTGATTGAGATGAGCTTGGCTATCTTCATGAATCCACTGGAATTCCTGGAGGACTGTAAGATGAGTAGTGAGTCTGGAAATGTTTCCTGGATTGTTTTGAAACGGCCAAGAACATAGCTAGAAAGCCGTTCGTCTGCGACGGGTGCCTTGTTGATAATCAATAACACATCTCTCAACCAACTGGCTAGCAACGCAGAATAGAGTGGGGAATAGCACATGAAGATGAAGGAAATACGGTGCAAAACGATCAAAGGGCATCGAAACAAAAACGCAACACCTCTCACAAATACACCATGGCACAGAAGAGCATTTTCTAAGAGTACTATTCTTTTCTTTTGCAAAACCCAAATGCAATGAGCAAACGACCTGTACGCCAGGACCTGAGTAGTTACACCAGAGCAAAAGAACAATTCATTATCCCAAACAAAGAAAAACCTCCTCCCGACCATCCGTCCAATCGATCCACGCAGTTGAAAAAGCTTTCTGCTGTCCACCGCTGACTTGTTTCGAAATGGCAGGACATGAGGATAAACAGACAATCGACTTTCTACATATCTCACGAAGTGGAACGGACATAGCGACCGACAACGATACAATGGTCTCTCTCGAAGGGCTCTATTTTGGATTAGCGTGGGTGGAGACAAGGAATTCAGTGTGCTTACCCAGAGTCAACTGCTCCAAAGGCTTGATTCTCTCCTCCCTCAACTTGACGACCTCACTTGCGAACACGGCTTCTGGGGCAGCGGTACTGTCGATACAGTTGGCCTTGATAGAAATGACAATTCCACCGCCAACCTTCAAGAACAAATGGGCGTTCAATCCAACGATACGAGCTTGATCGGGTTGCGCAACATCTGCGAAGATAACATCGACCATGGAGACGAGCATTCTGTATCGGAGAGGGTGGCGAGCATCTTCAATGATTGGGATGACGTTGGTGCGGTGGGTAGCCATGTTGATCAAATCACGACCGGAACGGTGCGAGAACTCAACGGCGAAGACTCTTCCTTCAGGACCAACGATATCGGCGACGTGAGAGACCGAAGTTCCAGAAGCAGCACCGAGGTACAGGACCTTTGCTCCAGGCTTGATGAAAATTTCATCCAGACCTCCCAAAACACCAGCTGCCAACTTACTACGGAAAGGATTCCAGACTCGGTATTCGGTTTTGGTGACATTTGGGGTTCCGTCTGCGTTTGGTGCTCCGCTGTTCTCGACGCTGATGCGCTTCTCGCCGTACACAGACTCACCAGGGGCAAGGTTCTTCGTGACCAACATATCCTCCTTGCCTCTTGCGACAAAGATACCACCGTGACGATGAGGTTCCTGTGGGCGTTAGATTTGCGCTTCAATAAGAATGGGAATACATACAACAATGGTCTTTGCTCCTCCCTTTGCTCCAGCTCCTCCGCGGGGTCCTCCACGGCCTCTTGGTGCTCCACGGCCTCCACGACCGCCACCACGACCACCTCTGCTATCGCCTTTTGTGTGTTAGCCATTGTATTCTAGATCTATCGCATGCGCAATGTTTCATTGAGCTCGAGGCGACTATTCAAGCTCTCAAATCTAAAGGCTTGCTGCGAATTGGCCCAAAATCATAATGCTACTAACCTCTGCCACCTCCTCTCGAGAATCCTCCTCCGCGTCCTCCACGATCACCACCACCTCGTGCACCGCCACGTCCTCCACGTCCGCCGCCTCTTGGTGTGAATGGAGCCATCTCTATGTGTGTTGTGCGAAAACGGTTGAGTTGTCGTACTTTTGGTGGTTGGAGAGCTTTGTGGTTTCGAGGTTTCAAGAAAAAAATAAAAGATTTCGATCGAGCTTTGGCCAATGAGAATTGCGCTAGCGAGCAGTGGGGCAAGGGTGCCAAGCTCTTGCTTACTCATCGGATTTTCCGGAACCACCAGGAACTCCCCATGAAAGCAAGACCTCTCGCACTGGCAACCGCACCACCATCACCATCAACCAGTATTCTCACAAGTGACTCTGTACTTCGCAAACAACCCAAAAATGCCGCGAAGTATCGAAAGTCGTCAGGATGCCCGGTACAGTACGCTACACAGAATCACAGATTTCGGCAACACCACTTCCATCCTAACAGCGGATTTCTTCGATAGCCGCATGCAGAACATTGAAGGCGAGAACCTTCTAACTTTCTCATCGTTCTCAGCTCAACCGTTCCGTACTCGCGAGCAGTATGACTTCAGTGTTGTCATCTGGAGCTCAGTTTCAAACCTGTCAAAATTGGCAATTGAGAGATACTTCATCTTTTATGGGGAAAAGTGTCCAAAGCGCGGCTATGTTCCAAAAAACGTTCCTCCCAGACGAAACTCAGCGGTACATCTCAAACATTTGATCCCATCCTCACTATGATCAATATCAGATGCATTATATATTTTGGTCTCTTAGTAACTCACATATGTATGTCAGTTGGCCAATTTAGTCGGCTGCTTTGCATGAACGAAGCCGAAAAGTTCTCATTCGGTCCAGCCATGCTCCTCTGAAGTCATTGGATAGCTCTTTTCCAGAGCCAAAGCCTATCTTCAGTATTCATTCCTATTTATTGCGAGCAACTGTGTAATGAACAATATAGTTCAACCGTTATTCTTGTGGCTTCAGTGTGTCATATTAGCTCATTCTTCTGCTCGGGATCACGAAAGTCAGAAGCTCAGATATATCAATCACTCTTATCATCTTATGGCATTTGCAGTGGCGTTCGTCCCGTTTATCAGCTCGTCAATCCCATCTCTCACCTCATCTGTTACAACCGTTGGGCCATTCAAACGACATTGGTTTCGTGGTGGTTTTGAAACTGGGTTCTCATGAATGCCAAGCTCTCCCATAAGGACCTGTTTCATAACCCATCCACATCACAATTGGTCAATTAAGAATTAAGCACGCTCGCACTGACCATGCGCTGCCATCACAGTGTGATGAGATGAAAAGCTGTCAGCTCAACTTCAAATCGGACAAGTCATATATGCATTGACACGGGATGGGTTCATGCGTTTGGACCGTTGTGCATCAATGCTCAAGGGTTTTCGCGAGCAAGGAGCTCTTCGGATGACCACATATTCGGGAAGCGCATACAATGTTTGTTGTCGATGATACTGTTCTCCGAGAGGGCTGTGAGCTCAGTAAACTATTTGAAATCTACCCCTTGAAGATTTTCTCTTTTCCGTCCGGGCAGTGATGGATCCGTGTAGATCATTCCTGGGGAGTATGAGGGCAAGAGGAAATATATATACTACTTGTGCCCTGTGATGATCAGAATATTCACAACACAAACAACTTTAATTTCAACCCAATTCATTCTTTCAGAGCGCCCCAGTGGCCGCCACCTTCATTTTTAATAACCCTCATTTTCAGCATCAACTTTCTAGTCCTTCCCACTTGTCATCATGCTTTTCTCCAGACTATCAACAGTCCTCTTGGGCTTTGCTTCATTCGTATCGGCTAGTCAGTCTACTCATTCACTCTATTGATGTGATTTCATGCTAATCATTGAGCAGGCCCGGTCGCATATAACGCTCTTGCTGTGCGAGAAGCATCTGCCATTGAACGGGGAATTGTTTGGGCACCTCGAGGGCTCCAATCAAGACAATCAAGAGATCGCAATGACAACAACAGAAACAATAGAAATAACAACAACCGAAATCGAAACCAAAACAATATCATCATCCTCCAGCCTATCAATGTTGAAGTCAATCAAATTCAGATCATTCAAGAAGTTCAGATTGTGAATGTGATCCAGAACCTCATTCTTGTTGTTGGACTCGATAATGCGCGAGACAATGTTCGAAGAAATCATTACAGAAATAGGAACCGAAACCGAGATGTCGTAAGTACACACAGCTTTCGCTATCAACACAATATCTAACTCTTACAGAACACCGTCGTTATCGTCGTAGTCGTAGTAGTCGATGCTCGCGACAGAAACAACCAGAGAACTCGCTATGTAACTCGCCACGTCGAATCAAACCCAGAAGCCAAAACAAAGGAATGGGTCGTCGTTACTGAATCAAGCACCTTGACCGTCGATACTCAGCCGACCGCTACTGGAGACGTGGGTCCGACTGCAATTCCATCCATCCCAGAAGCTGTTGGCAGTGAGGCCGAGGCTCCAAAAGTTGGAGTTTATGATCCTTCTGCTGCTTTGGACGTCAACTCTGGAGAGGCTCTCCTACCATCGAACATTGTGGTACCCTCGTTCAACGGTGCTAGATCAGAGCAAGATCCAGCTATCATTCTTGAGGCTAACCAAGATGCATTCGTTGCCTTCAGCGACCAAAGTAATAACAGAAATGACAACAATGGAAACAACAACAGAGGTGGTAACGGCAGAGACTAGAGCATCATGGGTCTGGATGAATGATATGCAGTACGCAAAGTCAACCTGGCGCCGTAAATGGTCACCTGTTCTCCTTTGTGCTTATGTTTAATGTTTGTAATGGCGTATGTGCCTTGGATTGGAAAGAGGCGTGGGAAGGGCTGGAAGGGGTGTCAAGTCATCGGTAGATCCGTGACCTAAAATGGGGAGTTTGGTACTTGCGTTTGGTGCATCATTGTACACAATTTAGAATACCTTTATACCAATTTGTCTTCCATACACTTGCCTGACCGTTCATTTGGTGTTGATGTTGTATCGGTTCCTGTCGGGAATAATACGTAGTAATCTATCGGCGTGAGATCTAGACCCTTTCATCTCCACGATCCAAACAACCGAGCTGCACAATAAAGTTCTCGGTATTCGAGCCGTGCATATGAGAGTAGAGTACAGTACAAGATGAAGTGTCAGGTCACTTTGAGGCGCTGTATCGCTCCCCGTCATTTGCCGTGGACTCATGGCATGGTGGTTATCTGATTGGCGACGTTGATTTCTCGCCAACGTTACCCTCGGGCAAGCCGAGGGACCATCATTCCTCAAGCTTCACACGCTCGGCCGTTGCGCCAGTCGCACGACCAATCACGACGGCAGAGAGTGAAAATGGCGCTCAATTTTCGCTGAAATGGGAAGAGCCAGGCATCCCCCGATGTTGGGGTTGTGGTTCGCTGATCCGACGATGGACAGGGATCATTGAACGTCATGGCACAGCGAGACAGTATATGATGTCGAGCTTCCCCACGACGATTACTTTCTATCTGATAACTTGATTTCCGGACACCTCTGCCAATACATGCCATCTAGAAGACTGAACGTCTTCTTACCATATTCATTTCTGTTGAATCCCCATCTCAAAATTTTCAAAATCGACATTCATACAATCGTCACCCCTTGCGTCCCAACAGTCAGACCAACACGTCGTACGATAAGCGTACCATACTCAACTGAAGCAAAGCTTCCAGTACAAGTGCAGAGCAAAGAATCCAAATAATAAAGTTCCAAATCATAGTCAAGATGGGTTTCCGCGATCACTTCCGTAGCAACAAGCGTTCCGACGATCGCACATCCTCCGTCTCCTCCTCCTCAACAGCCGGCAAGCCCAACACGGGCACCACCACTCCCAAAAACGACCTCACCCACACCAACTCCCTCAAAACCACCAAAACGCACGTCGACAAGACCAGCAACAAAGACAGTCCCCAAATCACACTCACGAAATCGCACTCCCGTCTCGGCAAGACTCTCACATGGCATACCTCCTCCGCCGCGGCCAAGAAGGAGGCGAATAAAGATAAACAGCTCAAGGCTTGGGCGAAGGAGGACGCTGTCGAATGGACGAGTCCGATGAGCCAGAGACCTGGGAGGAAAGATCAGGGATGTCAGAATACATTGCGGGCTTTCGACTTAGGAAGGCTGCGTTGGGAGAGAAGGAAAGAGGTGGGAGCATTGGCGAGAATGTGAGTCCGAGTTGTTCGAGGGTGGGAAGCGTGGACGATGGGGTTACTTTGGCGCAGCAGAAGAGAGGGAGTAGCGTCGCGGGTCCGGGCAAGCTGAGTCAGGAGATCGCAAGGTAGATGAGAGGAAGGGCGATGAAATATGATGTGAATGATGATTGTATGATGTTATGTTCAATGATGCACGAGTATAGTGCGGAGTTGGTAGTTTTGGGATGGCGTAAATATGGGCAGGGAAAAAGAAGAGACTTGAAACACGTGAGAAGGTTTTGATTGCAGACCAATCCTGTACTTTGCTATCGTTACAGAGGATGTAGATGTATATTTAATTACATACAGTTATCCAAATGCAATTTTTAATATCACAACGTAGCATTTGCTCTACTTTGTCTCAAGTGTCGCCTTTCGAACTTCAATTCAGATGCAAAAGAAGATGGATATCTTGGTTACCCCCACGGAATTGCACAATCCATGATCAAGTTTAGGTTTTCAGCCGTGATGCAATGCAGCCGAGGAGCCTTCGGCTTTCTGTGCTCGATCTGCATTCTTCAAGGTTGCATCGAAATCCGAGCAAATCAAAGCGAAGTACTTCCACGTCTCTTGATCGCATGGCGGTTGTATTGGCTCGTAACAAGCATTGCAAGTTCTTGTCAATTAGCCTTGTCCAGCGGTGCAATGGACAAGCAGTCTTCAACTTCTTGAACTCTCTTTGCACCAAAATATCACCATGAGATTTGGCATCACGATATCTCCACTCCATGAATTCCGACCCCTCATAGTGTAGTGGGGTGAGGAACACCGACACTACAGCGACCTGGTCTGTGCACTAGTTGCTTTCGTGGCCACCGACCATGTGCTTAAGCTCAGACGCCGTTACCATTCCCGGCATTCCCAGCATTCCCAGCAATGGATTCTTAGATTTGAGCCGTACGAATTCACCCGCTTGATACGTCTCAGGTAAGTGAACGCCTCTGCGCGGAGCTGTCACACGAACTAACATCAATCGATAGCTTCCCTCCCAACACTATCCGGAGCTTTCTGTTGTCAAAACGGCGCCTTGCGTTATCCTTGGACTCCCCAAGACAACATTGGATACGATAAGATAAGGGATACAAGAGGGGAGTAAGGCATCTCCAGTGTGGAAGATCTAGTGGTCTACAAAGTCGAGTAACATCTTGCTACTTCATCTGGCTCCGCAGTGGACGCCCGCAGTAGTGGAGCAAAACCTCCTGCTTACAATAATACACTTGGTTTTGTCTTTGGGATGTTGAGACTTTCCTGGCGTCACTTTTTTCTGGTACAACAGTGCGAGTCAAATGGCGT
>JBAMDN010001350.1:0-27158 GCA_037074945.1 Tetracladium marchalianum
TAGAACAAACACTTGTCTAGTAAATGGGAATGTTGTCCGACCGGTATGTGAGATTTGATGCCAAGAAAAGCCATATAGAGATGGATGAAAGAATCCATGAATAATTGATTGTTTGAACCTGACCGTATAATTTTACGGATGAGAATTTCTGCATCTCTACTCTTGAGATATAACTGCGTGTGTAATGGTTTGTGCGGGAGGTACACGAAGAATCGTATGGAACCTTGCGAGATCAGATCTGGTGGATAGACTTGAAGATCCATCTCAGATAAGAACGATTTCTTGAAGTTCAACTCCTCGGTTTTTTATGGCTTTGTAGCTGAGCCTTGGATCACAGTCCGTCTCGCCAGTTTGCATATTCTCAAACATATCCCAATGCTGATCGTTCTCATGAGCTAACCTTTTCCATCCAGCAAAATGTATGCCAGTTCCATATACCCTGCCTCGGTCCGAAAGAATCGATTGTCACTCATACAATATTCGATTTGTAAGAGAGTATCTTCGCGCTTTTCGAGTTGGAAACGTTCGCAGAGTTCTTTGCGATCGACTCTATCTCCGCTATCTCTGCCAGCCGTGTCCTCGGGGTCTTCAAACCGAGCATCGGTGCTGCTATTTAAAATGAAATCGCAGAACTCGCTATCTTCGCTTGGTTTGCTATCTGTTCCTTCGGGATGTTCGAAACTAGTGTCTTTGCTACTATTTAAAACCAAATCGCGCACGCAGTCTCGAAGGTTGTCTATTGTGGGATAGAGGTGACTGGGTCCTGGTGGAATGAATGATTCTGCAAACACGCCGAACTGGATCGTCCTACAGAAAGCGTTCAACATGCTGCCACCCCCAACATAGTCTCCTTCCAAGATATCATCTGGTATAATACGATTCATCCGAGACAGCAGTAAACATCCGGAATCCTTAACTCCTCTATAGGTTTTTTCGACACTTTCTTGAGAACGCCAACTTCTGTCCCCATTACGGCGAGCTCATTGGCACCGGGAAAATGGTATTTGGTTTTTATACCACGAGATCCGTGTTCGATTTTGACAGCAAGTCATCCTAGATTTGACATTCTGATTTCCCAGTTCGGCGCCCAGGTCGGTAGGTTCTCGTTCCTCGACCCCTCGGCGGCCAGATTGCAAGACGCCAACAAGTTCAAACTACCCCTTTCTTCCAAGTACCTAAGTACTACGTCCTTGTAGACCTCCTCTTTCGTCTTCGTGTAGTCGGATTGCGTGGAGAGCTCTAGATCGCCATCAGTCATCAAACTGAGGATTCCAAAAATGTGATCTCTAAAGTCTGTGAATTTGCAATAACGGGTATCATAAGTAAATTGCTCAAGGAAACCGCTCTCGTAGCGTCATATCTACAAAGATCAAAAGCTTTCCTCAAAAGACCTGCAAATTGCTTGGGGCCCACCTGGTTTTGATTCTTGACCGCTAGTCAACCTATGGCATGTCGGAAAGTGGACCACAGGATCGTTTTATTGCTACAGACTAAGAGAGAAGACGTTTTGCCAAGCCGTATTTCTTGCCAGATCCAAAGTCTTTCAAACCAGCTCCTGGATAATACACACTTGAGACTCTTTGCATCAGTATTGATATACAGATATGGTAGGTCAAGATCCGCCACTTCACCATCATTGACAGTTTTTGGAACTGCCGTGAGCGAGGTCCAATCAAACGCAACTCTGCTACCAATTTCTTCCAACAGTTCAACTGCACTTGCTGTTCCATATTCCGCTTGGTGCCGTCCTCGTTCGTTTAGGAGAACACTTCTTCCGGTTCTACCCATGCAATGACTCTGGTGGCGCGGTTTTATGTTTCGGACATTATTCCAACCTGGTAGGTCTTCTCCTCACCGTCGCTCTGATTGATGTAGACTATATCGTCCTAACGAGAGGACACAGCAGGTCAGCCCGCTAAGGCTTACCGTTATAAGTCGTGAACCCTGACTAAGTATTCCTAAAATAAAATATCGTCTCGCGAATTCCTTCCTTTATAACTTTCCTGAATCTCCGTTATAAACAGACCTACCCTAACACCTATAGTGATAATAAACTAAAAAAGACTTTCTGCTACTAGGCTATATGCCGTAAATCTGCCTACGCTCACGCCGTGTGATAAGATAGGAAAATGTTTTAATGTATTCTTGTAACCTCGTGTGGAGATGTACCCCCGGCTTAGGGTGTGGGTGCCGTTTTTGGCTCCCTTAAGAAAGGTGCCATTAACCTCCCTTCTAGTCCCCTGTGTCACCTATTCTTCTTCTGTATTCATCTGTTACCCTGTCTCTCTAACATTACACCTTAAAGAGCCTTCTATTAAGATCTATTCTATTCTATTACGTCCGATTCTGAAGAAACTCGACTTTAAGCTACTACTCTAATAGCTCTACCGAGAAGAAAACGATTCCTCGAGTCCGGGGACCTTAAAGTAAAGAGGCTAAGAGAAGAGAAGGTTATTACTAAGTATAGTCTACTATCACTAGATAATAGTCCCGACGTTATATTAGAAACTGAGCAGGCTCGTTAAAGGGTAATGATAGAATAGATAGAGTAAGTTTAGATAGTTAGATTATTTTCTAATCGAGTAAAGTTTAAACTTTAAGTCTACGTCTCTACTAGTACGGGTTATAGCTAATAACTATCACGTATAGTTACTTTAACGTCCTAAAAGTAGACCTAGATAGTATTTAGATTAATCTATACCTCGATAGTAACCTAGCTAAGAATAGGTGTCGAGGATTCTTAAGAGCCTATGTCGAGGATTCACTCTAGGTAGTACCTGTCCTTAGACCGGAGGAGACTATAAAGAAGCGGACCGTTAACTCGGCTAGTTTATTACTTAACGTTTAGAGGTGCCTGATTACGAAGGTAGATACTACTCTCCTCCTAGAGAAGAGACAGAAGGACCCTTCGAATAAGACTACCTAGAGATTAAAGTTTATAGATTATTCTAATAGTTAAGGCCACGGGCCTGTTTTTAAGATTTCTAAGGTTAGTTATATATTATCGCCGTTACCCTCTCTCCCTTTTATAACCTTACCTTACGTTATCCTTTTTCTATATTAAGATATTACTAAACTCTACTAGATATACTTGTTTCCTGACGTGTTTATATAGTAGATTTTTAGAGCGGGAGCCGTAGAACTTAAGCTCTGTACCGATTTAATAGTTAAGAAGATAGAAGTAACGGTAGAAGATGTTATTAGTATTATAAATATCGTATAGGAGCGACTAGATGTAGTGCCCTGCTCGCCTGTGGTTCGGTTATTATTCCTCGCTATGCTTATACTCGCTAGGATTGGTGGCTTTCGGCCTAAGGCGCTTTTAAAGTTTACGTTTAAGTAAATCTAGCTAGTAGTTATAAGAACTCTAAATAACCGATTAAAGACGAAGATCGCCGTTATAATTCGAGTTCCGATTATTAAAAAGCGTAAAAGTAGCCGTAGGAAATAAGCTAAAGAGTATGTTTAATCTAGGTTACTTTCTCCTTCGTCGTAATTACTAATTAATTATTAAAGGATCGTACTCACGGTATATTTTATTCCGGTTCTAAGTATTTATCTGGCGGGGTTTATTACTACTCTTGCTATTAAAGCCGATGTATTTGAACCTAGCGTCGACTTAGTCTAGACTTTATATTAGCGACCTAACCTTAAAGGTGTCGACTATCTACCGCTAAAGTGGAAGCAAGAGGTCGAGGATAAGATTATCTTTCTAGTTAACTATCGTACCTATAATAAGATTTAGTACGTAGTATATCTTACGTTCGGTTTACGTTCGGACCCACGTCTCTACACCCTTAGAGTCGGCGTAGGTACGGACTTAGATAGTAAGTTAATATAGTTACGTTTATTTAGTTATAATACTAATTCTAATTTTTAGGGGTGCTTACTAATCTACTACGTAATTATATTATATTAAACTCGTCTACGGTCTTCGAAAAGAGTTACTAGGCGGTAGAAGTCCGCGTTAACCTTTTGAAAAAACGATTCGAACGTTTAACCCCTGGCGGAGGAGTATAGGAGGACTATAGACTTAAGTAAGCTATATATATAATGTCTTTAAAAAGAGATCCGTAAGCCCCGGTCAGCCTATCCCTAGAAGACCTAGATAACTTCGAATATCGTAAGGATTTATCTAAACTTCGCGCGGATCTCGAGGAGGTAAAAGTAGTAAATAAAGATCGTAAGACGTGGAATCCGCTTACTATAAGGATCCGAAATCTTATTTAAAATCTTTCGAACTAGGTTATAAAGTTAAGAAGGAAGGAATATTTCGAGCGAGTTAACTGTTTAAGAGCCCTTAGACTTAGTACTTTAGAGGAATCCGTAATCGCTATAGTCTTAAAAACTAGCTACGTTAAACTCTATAATAGAGGGGAGGCTTTAGATAAAGTCGCTCGATTTCTCCGGCGCTATAACCGTAATAATAAAGATAGAGAAAAAGTAAGGCCCTATTCTTAAGAAAGATACTTAGGACTACTTGTCGGGTACTTGACTAATTAACCTATAGTAGAAAGGTTTAAGGATATAGAGTAAGAGATAGTCGTTTTAGAAATTACTAGTAGCCTAGTATAAGACTAAAACAAACCTATATGCCTTCTATACAGAATTTTAGTTTCGACACGAGATTCCCTTATAATATACTATAAGGTATTATATATTAAGAAAGGGACATTCGATTAGCGATTTCTATGTCCTAAATGCCGTCGGAGCTATAAACCGGATTACTTAATTACTAGTACTTCTTACTAGGCTAGCTATATCGAGAGGACTTATAGTAAGGAAAATACTCTAAAACTACGTACAGATCCGTATCGGACCCTAGATATGAAAATAGTATACTGTCTATTTTATGGTTTATATCTTTTAATAAACGGCTTCGGGATATACTTTAAGAGTCACCTCCGTACTAATATCGTAAGCGTTATTTTCTTAACGTCGTTTCCGTGCCTAACCTGCCGAAATAAGTAATACGAAAAGGAACCGGATATTATAATTAATAGATATTTAGATTAGAATATACACGTCTTACTAGTATATAGCTATATAACTCGGACTTAGTCTGTTAAAATACCCTCGAAAGATAAGCAAGGATATGTATACTTCTTATACGATAGAACGTTTTCTACTTAGTACTACCTTACGAAATATTATAAGGATTTACATGTTAATAAAGGGAAATTTAACGAGCTATTTCCTTATCCTAAATACTGTCGGAGCTGTAGGCCGGAGTATTTAGTTACTAGCGCCTCCTGCTAGAGTAGCCACGTCGAAAAGACCCATAGGGAGGAAAATACCCCGAGGTTACGTACAGACTTAAGTTTAGATAATACAGAACTTAATTATCCCTTCTATAGAATATGTTTCTTAAAAGGTAGACTCTATCACTATATTAAAAGCTATATCCGTTCTAGGGTATCGAGTGCTATCTTTTTAACCCCTTTTCCCTGTCGAGCATATCCCTAGGGCGAAGAGGGAAGTAACGATAACCCGACCGTTATAATTAATAGTTATTCTACATAGAATACACACGTCTTAACGGTCTATAGCGAAGACTCTCGTATCTAGACACCTATCGTGAAAAAGCGTAGGAGGGAGGTTAAGGATAGATCGGCTATAGTAAAGATTCCGTGCCTCCTTTATAAAAATTCGTTTCCGCCGAGGGGTATTATTACCTATTTCCTAAAGGTATACCTCTCTACCCTCTCTTTAGGTCCTGTATTATACCGTAGCTATAGTAACTAGTACCCTGGCGATAAAGATCTAAGTTTATAGGTAAACTTCTATAAAATCGCCGTATAGAACGAACATGTCGGCTTAAATTATAACGAGGTCTCTAGATACTTTTTAACTAGTATTACTCGAACTAGTTTTATAGTAATAGAGTAGTTACCTCTTGCTAGGCTAGTAATTATCGGAAGGAAGAGGAGAAAGAATAGTAAGAGCTAAGGAACTACGGTAGAATCGAATAGCACTTTAGCGAGCCTAATCTGCGAGTTTAGACTAAATTAAGGGGAATCTGTGATCGAAATTAAGGAGAACTAAGATCTATTATTATCCTAACGATATAGTTTTAATATTTCTACTATCGATCCTGTCCTATTAGGGATAGAAGAAAGGACATTATTAGGATTATTAAAATAATAATAGTACCGATTTTATAAAATTTAAGTTATATTTTAAAACAGGGAAGTGAAGTAAAGATTAAATAGGTATTATTATTTATAGATAAACCGCCTCCTCCTTTAGCTCTATATCATCCCTTCGAAACGTCGATAGCGTGATAGTTTAAGGAGAGTTAAAGGTCTTCGGTGTCTTAATAACTAGTAGTAGATAGTACTTGGCGATTTCCTCTCGTTAAAGAGGCTACTAAGGATCGTAAAGAGAATTACTAGAAGTATAAATCCGAACCTTTCCTTTTCGTCTTATTAGGATAAAAACGTTAGCGTTAAATTCTTCTCTAAAATTTTCCCCTTTTACTTTAAATATAAGAATTTATCGGCGAAAGTTTTTATCCTTAAGTTATTTAGTAGTTTTTTTCCTGATTCCTTATTTAGAAGACTATAACATTTTCACGGATTAACGATTATAAAATCCTTAGAGCGAGTAAGTACTTTCTACCTGATTTATGCTATTTATTTATAGAATAAGAATTATCTTTATATAGCTATTTAGTTTAATCTAAAGGTCTAAAATTAACTCTATATAACTCTAAACTATTATTCTAATTTTAGTAAGCGGTAATCGCTAGCCTTAGTAAATACGGCTTTTTATATAAACTATTTTTTTTTCATCCTAAGGTTAGTTTAGTTAGCTAGCCGCTTCTGCTTAGGTATAAATCACGCTCGGCTTACCCTCGGCTTACCTAGCTCGCCTGAGTAGCCTGAGTAACTTAAGTAGTCCCTAAGTAGTCCCTGAGTAGTCCCTGAGTAGTCCCTGAGTAGCCTAAGTAACTTAAGTAACTTAAGTAGTCCCTGAGTAATATCTACTTCTTACCTGCCTAATTAATTTCTGACTAGGCTAAGAATAGACTAAGGCCTTTTTATTTTATCTTTGTCAGGTTTAAGCGATAATCCCTAAAAAGCCTCCCTAGGATCCTAAACTAGACCCTTATAAAAATAAATCTATACTAGATTATAGGGAAAAGTCGCCTATAGCGATAGAGTATAGAGGTTTTATCTAATAAAAAAAAATAAAGATCTCCTTAATACCTTCGATTAATCGTTTAATATCTTCTTTATCGACTCCTTCCGCTCTATTAACTTCTCCGTCGATAGACTCGAGAAATTTAACACTATTGACCGAATTAGCGGAAGACGATTCTATAAACGAGACCTATATGCCGGGTTCGTTATTATACTCCGACATATTCGAAAATATTAACCCGCGCCTACTTCCTCTATTAACTAACTACCTTATTAGAGAAGATACGTTCGCTCTATTACCGTATTAAGTTTTTACTCTAGGATTAATAGAAATACGCCCTATATTAGGGGTTAATTAGTCGTTTACCGTGGCTTTAGAATATTATATATTCGAGCTAGAACATCTACTAGACCTAGATAATAGTAAACCTCACGACTCGGTACCTAGTAAATCACTAGAACCTATTATAGCTATTAGTATGTTTAATAAAACGGATTATTTTTTAGAATTTAATTCTAACTAAGGCACAGGAGCTTCTATCCCTATAACTAATAATAGTAATCGGAACGAAATTCTATCTATCAGAGACACCGATATAGTTAAGAAGGTTTGCGGAAGTATAGTGATATATTTACCGAGTAGTAACCAGGAGAGCCGGCCTCTTGCGATTAACATCGAAGAAGGAGTATAGGAGGCTAAGATACTACTTACTAAGTAGAAACGAGGTAAAACGACTTAGTTCCTTGTAAAGTAGAGGGGTTTTCCGCACGGGGATAATACGTAGGAGAAGTAGAAGGATATAAGCCTAGAGCTTGTCGAAGTGTTTAAGGCGACCTATTAAGGGAACTATTTAGGTGTCCGGTTGCTCGAGATACGAGTACGAAAAGGAAGGCTCGAATACCTTGTTTAGTAGAAGGGTCGTCCGTTAAGTGAGAATTTATAGGAGAAAGAAGCGATAATAAGTAGTAAGCGAATTTTAGAGTTTAAAGCGAGTTTAACAACGGACTTATTACCTTAAACTTAGTGGTTTATATCGAACTTAGCTTATTATATTTTTAGTATATTAATCCTTATTTTATATAAAAAAATTAGTATTAAAACAGAGACTTTATATATATTAAAAAGTAGGTCTTACTCTTTCGTATAGCTATCTATACCTACTGTCTTAATTAAATTTATAAAGAACCTCCCTATAATAATTAACGTGTTTAAGTCGATTTTTTCGGTCTTATTATATAAGAGGCTTAGTATTAACTCTACAGAAATTTTATAAAGTCTTCCGATATTAATGATATGACTTTTATTAGGTCTACCATCTAGTCTAGTTTAGTATAGTAATTAGCACAGGTAATTAAAAACTTTATTAATAGTATTCTTGGCCGTACTTTAGTAGTTTATTCTTATATATAATTCGTGTAAGTAAAGCGGCAAGAGAGCCCGTAACTACCTTGCCGTAATACACCCTTATTATTCTCGTTCTTCTTTAAATCCTATTTAATAAAAGTGATATTAATCGTCCTGTGAATTTCATTCGCGCTATTATATTCCTTCGGCTTAAACCTCGTTTTACTTAAAGCTAATAGAAAGTAGGAGCTATTATAATAATACTAGAGAAACTATTTTAGCGAATAAATAATAACCTACGCCTTTTACAGAATTAGCTTACTTTTAATCTATACCTAACCTCCTAATTAGCTTAATTAGCACTAATACGTAAGCTCTATACTATCTAGCGTTCGACAAATACGTGTTAAGAGTCTAAAATTAGAGGTATCTAGGAAGGGCTCCTTAATAAAAACGAATATAGTTCGGGATCTTAAAATAGCTCCTAGTAGACGATACTTCCGTAACTTCTTCGAAGTGAAAATTACGAAGGGAATAAGCTTAGTTCCCCTAGACCGTAAATTTATTTATAGAGCTATAGTAGTACCGCTACTATCGTACTATAAAAGGCGGAGGATGTGAGATCTCTGATGTAAAATATACTATAGTTTCTAGTAAACTATTAAAAACTCCGAAATTATTGTTTATCTTTTTAAAATTACTAGTTCTATTTACCTTCTTCTGATACCCTGTTAATTTCTAAATATACTCTTTAACTCTGTTATTACGTCTGCTATTATAGTATACGTCGCTACTACGGCTCTTATATATCTAGACTCAGGATAAAGTACTACTATCGCGTCTATAATACCTGTATTAACTAGGCTTAGTATTGTCTAGTAACTATCGCTCGCTAAAACTACTGCTGACCGATTCGCCCTTCTGCCCTAGGATAAGTAATTTAAGTTTAATTTTAATTAGCTAGTATTAGCTAGTAAGGGAGGCTAAGGAGGAGATCTTGTCGCCGCTAACCGTAAGACCTTTCCCGCTCTTGTCGGTTCTGGATCGGGTATAGTAGTCGGTTTTTTAAAAGGTTATAGCTTTAATACTCCTTATATCTACCCCCGCGCTACCGAGCTTTAAATTGTCACTCAAGGTATCCTCTAGACAGAGATAGTCCCTGAAAACGGCGTCTTTATAAAGCCTAGCGATACCACTAGCGGTCGCCGTGTTATCAGGAATACTGTTAATTAATTTAAAATATAACCCTTCTACTAAGGCTCTGTTTACACGTAATTTAATCCTACCTACGACCTAACTATATTCGTTACTTCCTTTAATAACGAGGATTTTAGAGCTAGCTAAATAGTCGACGAGTTGTTAGCCATAAGCCTAGACATTATTACTACCGTATTTAGAGAAGCGATCGATGGCGCTAATGTCGACAAATTCAGGTCTACTATCCTAACTAGTATCGCTTAAGGTGTCGAAGAGTGCCTTATAAAGTGCGGTATCGAAAAGCGTTAAGTCGTACTTATATCTACTTTAAGTATTTATTTATTCTATACTTAAATCTATTTCTTAGTATTATTTAAAGGAAGGGTTAGTTACTTAATATTAGAGGACATATGTTTTAGAAGTAGAATTAAACCCGATTAAGCTTATATTTCGTAACTTGTCTTGTTTTAAACATAGTTATACGAGGAACTAAGAATCCCCCCGTATCCTCGAGTGCTAAGGAGGGCACTAGTTACGCGGATGACATAAGACTGTTATACGAAGAAAAGGAGTATTATTTCTCTTTTCCATTCTATTAGAAAACATTTTTAGAGCCAGGGGGCAGCCCTTACTTTTTCTATACTAGCTATGTTCTATAACGTCCGTCCCTGCGTGGCGGAAAACCCCGTGTGCCGGAAATAACCAATCAGATCGCATAAATCCCGTACACTTCTCTATTATTTCCTCTTTATAATAACTATAATAGGATTTTATTTTGTTATATACTTAGTAATAAGTATAAGAAACTAGTAGCGCCTATTTTAATCTATATAACGACTCGTTAATGCTTAAATTCAATTTGATTTTCCGGCATACCGGGTTTTCCGCCACGTAGGGACGGACGTTAGTTAATTCTAAATATATTAAGATCCCTTACTAAAAAGTCAAAACACTAGGCTTTTCCTAGCTTAGATTATAGTATACCTTCTCTTAAAATACATAATACAGTGCCTTCCCTAAACCCCTACCCTAGTACTACTCGCCTTCTAACTTTCTATATACGGTAGTTAGACACCTAGTTAAGTATTTATGTCTAAGTTAATATTATACCTAAAAGTATTTTTAAGCTTTATAGCGGCGCTATCTTGCAGATTTACGAAGTAGCTAAGGTCGCCACGTAGATCAGTACTTTTGCCGAGGTCACAGGCTATTTAGGTATAGCGTACTAACAGCTACACACCTCTGAATATCGGTAATTCAGAGAGCTGACACGTGACCGGAATGTCATGCCCTAATATTCAGGCAAGCATCAGCTGGAACCGTAGTAAAGAGGTAGTGGCGTAGTAAGCGCTAAAGTAGCCTTATACCCTTCTTTAATATGTCTAAGAGCTTCCTCTTCTAAATAATAATAACAATCTTCTCTTTAGGTTAATTAAAGAATATTACGTTAACGACTTTCGTTAACGACTTTTATTAACGTAGTGTTATACGTATTAATGTATAGTTTAAAGTCTTTAATTACTATTCGTAGATCTAAATAAGAAATATCTAGCGAGGCTTTAAGAACAGAGGCCCCTAGTACCCTAACAGGTTAAATAATCACTAGTATCTCGATTCTAGTTATAGCTCTAGTGCTAACCTACGTTAATATTAGATTATAACTACGTTAGACTTCTAGTCTAACCTATCTTAACCCCCCCTCGAACGAACTCCGCTACCTTATACGACTTTCTAAGCTAGAACAGATATAGTTTAGTATAGTTTAGTTACGAGAAAGAACGATATAAGATCGATTAAATTAGTAAGCTAGGTCTAGCCTGAAGCGTTAGCGATTACATAAGTCCCTAAATAAAGATAGTAGACCCGGCGGTCTTACTTCCCCGTGGCGCGGACCTTTAATTACGAGACCGGCAAGTCTAACGACGATAGTGCAGGATTCTCGCACGGCACAGGACGTAGACGACGATGATAAATCGATCGAAGAGGACTCTATCGAGAATAAAGCTACCTTAAAACTACCTACTACCTAATAAAACGATGCTCGCTCCTTGAGCGAAAGCGACCTAGATCTTGATTCTGTAGACGACGACGACGACTTAATTAGTATTACCTCCGATGACCTAGCCCTTGAGTAAGTATCTAATAGTCGGATTCTTAAGCCTAGAGAGTACTTTAGAATACTAGAAAACCTCGAAAGACATGTCTTTAATAATTCCGTATTTCTATTTACTAAAGTCGCTACTACTACTAGTATTCCTAATAGCGATATACTTCTTTAGGATTTGTAAGGAAACTCGGGTATTACTTCGATAATAGAACCTTAGAAAGTACTTAAAATAATCAAGTTCTTATCTTCTAGTAAATTATTATAGTTATTAGAGTACTATTACATTATTTAGCGTACTGTTTAGAGCTTGGCTAGGCTTCGCGAGGCCGGATACTATTCTAGAGATATTATTATTTTAGTTAAAGACGAAGGAATTCCTAGGAGATTAGTCGTAAAAGCTATTCCGATCTTACTTAGCTTAGTCCTAGAGCTATAGAAGACTTTTAAGTTAACGTTATAAGAAACGATATCTAAACTTTTAGCGTTACTACTTAGATAAATTAACCGAGAGACCGTGGACTTAATTATCGACATACAGAATAAATCAGAGTAACTATCTATAAAATATAAAAGTATACTTATAAATATAGGTTTCCGGCTATATCCTATAATCTCTAAGTCGTTTCCTAACATATAGAATTATACTATCTAGTCGCTTTAACTCTATGTCCTATTATACTCAGGTGCTTATATCTAATAGTTTAACTAAAGTATAATCGGCGTAGATATCGAATTATTCGAAATTCTAATTAAGATTAAATATTAGGATACTACGCTATAAGAAATTACCTTAACTAGTCTCGCAGACAGTGCACACGTAATCAGGCTCCGACGCCGGTAGTTATAATATCTAGATTAGCTCTTAGGAGGATATTAGCCTTAGGTCTTTTACTAAGTTTCGATTAACTAGGAGATTACTGACCTTACTAAACTACTTTACCTGTCGACTAGTATTAAATCCTTGACCGATATATAGGGGCCTTCTTGGAAAGTCTTGTAAAGTTCTGATCCCGAATATATTTAGTAATATAATATAGGTAATAGGTATATTATACTATGGTCACATAGCCCTACTTAACTAAGATGTGTAGTACTCGGAACTAGTGAAATTTACTGCTATTAGATCTTATCTAAAGACTAGAATAAGCAGCTAGTTAAAGAAAACTAATCGTCTCTTTATCGAAGATATCTCCTATCATCCGATAGACTTCTTATTAGAGCTAGTATTACACGTTATCTTCGGAGCGGCTATTACGTATAAAGACGTTACTAGATAGGTAAGGTACGCTAAGGAATCTAAAAACATTTCGATCGAAGCGGTGTGTTATACATTAGGCGTTATATCTAGGATAGGAATATTTACTTATAAACGACTTGTCGGCCATTGTTAGTAATACGCGTACCGCGTTTACAGGTAAATCACGATAGTGGCACGTTAGCACGTGACCAAGTGAATCGCACTAGCTAGCTTTACCTTAGTAGAGAGTAGGTTCTAGCTCCCCTAGACCTAGCTCTCTAGATATTATAACTACGTAAATAGTATACCTATTTAGACGTAATAGTGCTGTCTCCTTTCACGTGAATTAAGCGTTACGTTAGTGTAACTAATAGCTATACTATAAAGGATACTTTAGTAGAAAGATAGCGGGAGATTCTTTAGAGCCTACTTAATCTAGAAGCTTTTTATAGTGTTAAGGTATTATTTTACACACGGAACGCTAGGCGACGACGTCTTATATATATACTCGTATCGGAAACTATATAGAATTATCTCGGTTACTTACGTGATATTAATAATCTTACGGAAGTATATATTATACTTTACCGGGATAGATAACATACTAGAGGTTTACGGTCTAAAAATTACTCTCCTTAATAATAGATCCGTAGGCTAGTTATAGCGACTATACCGTAGGGTCTAGATATGGCTAAATATATAATAATTAATACTAGTGTAATTTCTAGATTATAAACGATTCTACTCGGTCGTGATTAGATTCGTAGAGTCCGAGACAGGGAAGTAGTGCTTATATCTAGAATAATGTTTAAGGTTAATTCCGGCACGTAGTGTTTTCCGCTATATAAGGACGTACGTTAGTGAATAAATAATTTAATTTTCTTCAAGTCCTTATATTTCTTATAACTATGCTATAATTATACTACCTGGCACTAGTAAGTTATAGTATTTCTAATTCTTCCGTATTATATAACGCTCTAAATTTATTATATATTATATATATTACTATCTACTCCTCTCGTATTCTAAGAACTTCGGTATAGAGAGTAACTCTCCTAAGTTACCTTTTGTTTTTTTCCTTAAGTATATTAGAGAATTACGATAGCCTGCTTTATATAGTAGGGCGAATAGGTACACAAGGAAGATTCTTCGGGCAAGTTGGCTAAGGTGTGTCGTCTAAAAGGGGTCCGAGAGGACGGACCTGGTTGTATAAATAACTACTCTCCCCCCCCCCCTATCCTCCCTTAACATCCTGCTTCTACTTCTATCACTCCTCTTTTATTTACTATACCGTAACCTTAAGCCGTCCCCTTAACGCCCCGTTAACTACGTAAGTTCGATTTTATTTTCTCCTTTCTAAAAGACGTTATATTAAAATTAATAGCTATACTACGAAGAAGTCCTCGGAATCACGTCGCTAGTGACCCTCCTACCGCTTTTATCTCCCGAAAGCGAAATTCTCGTGCTTCGCTCGAAACTTCACTCGCGTAGACTCCTATTATTCTCACGAACGTATCCTCTGTAGGGTAATATCTTAAAGAAACTCTTACTTAACTAAAGAAACGAGCTCGCCTTATAAAGGCCTATGACACTACTTCTACTACAGACTCCGCGGAAGACTAAAAATATTATAAAATCCCGTCGGAAATAAACCCTATAGTTTTACTAAATCTCACGAATAACCCTCTAGCCTTCTTTAATCGTATTATAAAAAAGTTTCGACCGTATTAGAGTCTTACTAAGCAGCAGAGGGAGAAGTTTCTAGAGAAAGGACCATAGATATAACCTAGTCACTAATGATTATATTAGCTATCCCTGTCTTAAAAGTAAAGGAGCTTCTTATCGCTAGAGGATAAGATAGAAATTTAATTAACTATTACTACTTCTCTAAAGATACGGGTTATAGCCTCCGAGTACGAGGTAAGATTAATAGACATTTTACCGTACGCTTAGAATAAAGATAAGAATATTAGGAACGAGGTTACTATCGTCGACATTAGAGATCGTACAGGGTTACTATTCCTATAGTAAGTCGTATTATGTTTTATAGAACGAGAAAGAAAGGTATATAAGAGATTAATCCTCTAATATGTATATATATCTAAAGGTCTATCAAGAGGTGTATCCGTTTTAAATTAAAGCCACCTACATGTTACGACGGCGGAATTTTTTTCGCTAGCTTAGTGGACTATATAATGGTTACACATTCGCCTAATTACTAATCTATTTACACCCTGGCCCTGCACCCTGGCTCTGTACCCTGGCTCTACACCCTGGCCCTACACTATGTTTCCGCACCCTGGATCTATACGCTAGCTCTAGGTCTGTAGATCGTAAGCTAGTATTCCGGTATTATAGTACTAAATATCCGAAGATATAGTATATCCGTCAAGAGCGCGTACGAATTTTCTAAAATTAAGTAGAAACTATTATCTAAACAGGTTAGTATTATCCTTTGTATTTACTATAGGAATCTTTCGTCTTTTTTTTCTTAACTATAATATTTCAGAAGGGAATTTCGTAGCTAAATAAGAAATAATAGTAAGTTATCTAGGTACTAACTATTAACTTTCCTGCTCGGTGTCTTCGCTTTTATGTTTTAAATTAAATACTATATACTATAGATAGATAAAAAGAAGGAGAGGTACTAATCTATTATTTATCTTCTAATTCTAAGGCTAAAATAAAATAATTAATCCCGTTCGTACTTTACGTCTGTACTATATAATTTAGTATATATTTATCTATATAGAATAAGAAAAATATATTTTATCTTCTATAATAGTCCACGAGTAGGTATATTATACTATTCTAGAATTATACGAGGGAATTAATATTATATCCGAGGCTATACTAATAAGTATATTAACCGGAATTAGCTCGTAAGGTTATGTCAAGGAAATAATTATATTATTACGAGATACGTAGATAGCTTAATTTTTAAGCTAAGCTAATTATATTCTTAGCTTATACTAATACGCTTTTGTCAAGGATAGACGTAGTATACGAAGATAACGTAATATTTAAAAGAGAACTATAATGCCAGAAGAACTAGGTTGTTACGTACAGGAGCTCTAAATTACTAATCAGGAACTCCGAGGAGATTTTTAAAGAGCGTGATAGCCGTAGAAGGGGACAAGATCAGCTATTATAGGACATGATAACGCTTCTAGCTCTCTAACTAAAGCCAGGAAGGAGTTAAAAGCTAAACGTTAATTATTATATATAATAAAGTTATAGCTAGGTTTATCTTCTACCTTTTAAATAATTAATTACGGACTTATATAGCGCTTATACACCTATCCTGTTAGACCTTATTTTTAGTGCTAATGTCTGTAGATCCTAATGCTAGCCCACCTAAGTAGAGACTTCCGTCTCTATAAGCCTATAATTCGCAGGAGACATAGATCCCAAGGAATATATCTCAGTTATAATATTTATAGAAGCAGGGTGCAGAACTAGGGTGCAGAGCCAGGGTGCAGAGCCAGGGTGCAGAAATAGGGTGTAGAAACAGGGTGCAGAAGCAGGAATGTTCTAAAATTAATCACTTATAAAACGACTATTATTATTCCGTATTATCGAGTTACTTTAACATCCTATCCTTATCTTCTATCTTTTAGCATAGCTTAACTCGAAACTTTAGCTAAAACGAACGTCTATAAGCTTATGGCAGACTTGTCTTTTTACGATTATAGTACTAAACGGAACCCGCCCACGGAGAGCGCTATTCCCTTAGGAGAAAAGGAGTTAAAACTTATAGAGTAGGACAAAATAGCTTTACTCCTAAGAGAACTCGAGTAGCGAGATATCTACTTCCGAAAAACTAATAGAACTAATAATCCCCCCGATAAAGCGATTATATATAATCGAGGAGCACCGATTCTAGCTCTCGTAATCTTACCACGAAGCGAATAGGGGGTCGCGTAGATCTTAAAGCTACTTAAAGAACTCGAAATATATAATTCGACTTCCGTCTCTGTAAAGAGTAGTAGTTATAGATATTTCAATAGAGCGTCATGCTCTGGCGTTATATTAAACCTGGCGAAAATAACTAGACGACACGTTAAAGATAACACGTTATTTATAGAACCTGGTTACGTCTTAGGGTAAATAATCTATACTTTATCAAGTTGTCGTAAAGCTATACCTTATAGGGATTGCTTTAGTGTCGGGGCTAGAGGACACTTTTTAACTACTAGATAGGATCTTATCTTAGCTCGACGCTATGGTCTCGGGTGTTAATTAGTTATTAGAGGACGGGTAGTGCTATAGGATAGATCTATTATTAACGTGGACGAGACGACTTATCCCGATTTATTATATACTATACGCGGCGGTATAGTAGCTAGAGTAGGGGTAGTTACGGAGATACGACTACGATTAATCGATAAGCTAAACCTAGTGACCTAGTGCTTTACTTCTATTACTAGGGAGTAATTAGAAATTTGTGTAAGAGAAAATACTTTCGTAAACGTATTTCGTCTCCCTCGCGATATATTAGTCTTATTTCGGTTTTTTTTCAAGCCGGACCTGCTTAAGCCTATGTATTCGTTTAATATTGTTAGTCTTTTATCGACAATAGAGACAATTCGCTACCTTAACTAGTATTTAGGCGTTAAAGTTATATCTTTAGTAACTATTAAATCTTCGACATAGAACGAAAAACCCCTTATAGATTTACGATTATTACTAGCCTCGGAATTCTTAGCTTTAAATCCTGAGATATTGTCCGAAGTCTTATCGATAGCACTCTATAAAAATCTATTACTTTACTAGACATAAGCCGCCTCCGCACGCGAGATAGCTAGGTCGTTCTTAACATCGATTTCGTATTAGGTAGTCTAAGAGTACGAACTAATACTTCTTAAGTTATACGACGCTTTTTAATCCGCTTAAGCAGAGCCGGCACGCGAACGAATGTATATACTTCTTATTCAAGGGGGAGGACGAATGTTAGAGCTATAATAAGATTACTATATACCGCTCGGTCAAGTATTAGCGCGGTTTAAACTCTATTAGGATGATCCTAAGAAAGAAGAGTAATAGTGCCGTTAATTCACGGATAATATATCCACTATTATTTAATCCGAAGAGGATGGCGTCCCCGAACGACTATATCGAGGAGACATTTAGCGGGAGGATCAAGCGTTAGACAATAGTCTAGAAGAGATATTTCGAGAAAATAATCGGCGTTCTGTATAACGTTAATATTCTACTCTGTAGTTAATTATATAGGTATAATAAGCTATCGCTATAAATATAAGTTTAAATGTCGTAATAGCTAAATCTGGTTAATAAAGAAGGGAGGCGTAGTGCCGGCGGTATAAATAATCATTATTTAATATTAAACTAGAATAAAATCTATGATCTCTTAATTCTTCTATTTAAAAAGAGTAAACTACGTATAAAATCTAGTTTAAAAATATATAGGGTTGAATCCATAAACGAAATACTAATTACAATAACTTCGCATTTCGAGGCCAGAAATACTTAGAATGACCCTAATATGTTTTAGCCTTCTCCACCTTTATCTATACTCTACTACTTTAGTAGTTTAGCTTATGATGGCGCCTTGTCTGACTATAATTGTGTAGCATTTACATTAGCATCCGCCGAAGTATAGATGTTCTATCCTTGCTTGGTATCTTAAGCTGGTAAGTTCAGATTTAGTCTTTAGTGATGCAGGGCCAGGGTGCAGAGCCAGGGTGCAGTACCAGGGTGCAGTACCAGGATGCAGTGCCAGGGTGCAGTGCCAGGGTGCAGTGCCAGGGTGCAGTGCCAGGGTGTAAAAATAACTTCGCATGTTTAAAAATTTATTAATTCAGATCGTGAAACCTGGTCATTTAATCTTCTTTGTCTTTACTAGTATACTATATACCCAGACAAATACTTTAAATCTTAATAAGATGCTAATCTATAGTAAATATGTAAATATCTATCTTAGTAATTTTAGGAATATTAAACACGTATACTACGTATACTACTCTAATAGTCTTTACCTTATCTTAACCATCTCGTTGACATTAATCTTAATACCTACCTATAAACTAAAAATAGACCTACTATGTCTTAACGAGTAACAGTAATTACCGGCTTCCCCGGAATCGGAAAATCTCACCTTACTAACGCCTAAACCACCTACTCTAACAACCTCGAATTCATCGACCTCGACACTTTAACCTTCTCGTACTAAAATAACCTTCCTAACCCCTGCTTTCCTAAGAACTATATCTCCTATATCCTTACGCTACTCCTAAAACCTAACCTTATTATCCTCGTCAGTGTCTATGCCGTGGTCCGTGACTAACTCGTTACTTATAAGATTAATTTTACGCTTATTTATCTAGAGCAAGGGCTTAAGAAGGAATATGTAGAGAGATAGACGAATAGGGGGAGTAGTAAGGCCTTTGTGGATAAATTAAGTAAGTTTTGGGATATATTTACTAAGAGTTATTTAGGGCAGACAGGCTGTAAGTATTTTGTTCTAGGGAAAGGGGTTTTCTTGTTAGATGTTTTAGCGGGGATTTTATAAGAGAAGTAAGGAAATAAGCTCTTCGTATATTTTCCGGATCGGATTAGGCTTCTAATTAGCTTCTTAGCATTCGTTAGTATAAGTATAGCACTCTTATCCGAGCTTATTATTAGCACACCGGTATATGTTAGAATTCGGGAACACGACTACTTCTACTATAGCTCTACTACCGGACTTATACCATTCCTAATACTTTTACAGAAGTCTATTCGTGCTCTAAGGCCTTACTATAATGTAGGGAATCGCCATCGGCCTTGTTGTTGTAATTTCCTAAGATCGCCACACGTGTTAATGCTTCCCTAGTGCTGATTAATGACTTTGCTTAAACAGTCACTTGATAAACATTTCCTCAAGGAGAAATGGTTGAAAATTAATTAATTATTTATATTTAAGTTAAGTTACATCGTAGACTTGTTATGAAAATTTTGAAATTCCTAAACTGTAGATCTGTCTCATGACAGGGTGCGTCTCTGAACGCAGGAACGCACGTTATTTGACTGGTCAGTTGGTCATTCAGCATTGATCAGCATAGCCCTGAATATTGTAACCTGTTGGAATAACACTCCAGATGAATCGTTAGCTGTAAATAGTATTCAGTGGTCAGTGGTCAGATACTGTACAGTATCGGAGTGGTGGTACGCTCAGTTACGCTTTAGTAGTGAGTGGTAGCTGAACAGAGACAGCTATCACGTGACTCACCCCCTTTTGAGTGTATATAACCACCTTCCAGGCCACTGATGAACTGGTTCTTTAGACATTATCAAACCAGGAATACAACAGTATATCTTGGACCGTAGTGTCTCCCTTTGGCCTCAAGTGAATCACTTGTATACGTATTATTCTACCAACATAACCTCATGTCTTAAAGTTTGTTCGTTAATAGTTTAAAAATAAAGCCAGCCGGGAAATGCGCCTCCTCAAGGCCCAAAAAGCAATATCTAGTACTTGGTCTGGGCCCCTTTACATAAAGAATAATACAAAGATTGTTAACAACATCATAAAACCAGCACAAAAAAGATTGCCTATGCACTGACTGACTAACGTCCATCCCTGCGTAACGGAAAACCCTCCGTGCCGGAAAAAATACCAGGTACATTGACTTTATACCACTTAAAATCTCCACATATCTGTAAATACCCCATGCGATCATGCAGTTCAGAATCTATAGTCACCCTCTATACTAATTATCCACGTTTAGAGATAAAATTAGCTTGGCATAGTTATATTCACGCCTTTTCCAAATAGGATGTCCATTTGGGGCAAAAACAACTTTTTGAACTACAGCCTCAATAACAGGGGCCTCTTACAAAAAAATAGACTCATGAAGATTCACCTAGACGAGAACGCCTTGCTCTAATGCCAGAAAACGTGAGTCGTCGTGTGGCTTCTAGAGTGTCCCAGATTGTCCAAGATCGCCAGCCGTCTTGGTACTTTCTGCGAATGCGGGGGTCAAACACGTGACGACACCGTCAGTCAAGTTGGGTTTTAAGCAGATCTTGGCAAGACATTCGCAAGCGAATATACAAGATTAAGGACGGCTCCGCCAGGGCTTGACTGGTACGGTCACTCAGGCGGAAGCAAAGACGATGCAGGCGATATGGGCGCTGTTGGTGCATATGGAACCTTCTAGAATACGCATCTCGTATGGGTCAACACGGTCATAACGTTAGAGTGGCTCAAGATCAATTTCAGAAGCACTGCTGAAACATAACGAAATATTATCTTAACTTATGAAATTTAGCTTATTCTCGACAGTACTAGATATTCTGTAATTTGGTTTGCATATGACTGAGCATAAGTGTCCCTCCTCGTTAAGCCCAGCGCTCCTTCGGCGAACCCCACCACCCTTATGTTGCTTGAGCTGTGGAAGAGTTGAGAATGTTCAAGAGCATCTATTGAAATCACAACTATGCGAGGCCGTTAAAGGAGTTGTGATCGAGTTCATATTGAAGCGAAGCTCGAGCGGTACTCAAACAGGAGCAGATTGCGAATGAGACCATAATAAAGAGGGCGTAGTAGAGGTGACACTAACCGCCTTCTAAACAGGTCAAAGTAATACGACGGCTTGCTGCACCAAGGCATTATAACACCAGTACTGTGAGACGATGCAGTGTGGTCTGTGAGACCAACGGTTTGATGCAATTAGAACAATTCATGGATGGTTTTTGTAATATGATATCTTCTAGCGAGCTGCATCACCCATGACGGCAAAGTACGTGACACGATCAGTTTCTTCCCAGATTGATTGTACTACCTTGGCCGTGAAAAACTCCTGCTTGAAAGCCCGAGTTATTCGTCCCAAACGTCACCGTGATCGTTCCTTCTTGATTCATCGCGGCGTTGGCGACAGCTTCTTCTCGCGTCTTTACGAGTAGCTCACTCAAGAGCGCCTGCGATGCTTTCACTGCATTTAGTTCGGCTTGTAATTGTCGCAGTACATTCGCCTTGTCATTCGGTTGATCCGAACTTTCGCCATCCTCATCGTCGTCGTCGCTACTTAAGTTTAGCTCTTGCAGCCTAGTCTCCACTGTTCCGAGCCGCCGATCCGTTGTCGTGATGGCGCCTTGGACTTCGGACTGTCTTGTAAGGATTATACTACGGATTTCTTCAGTGAGGTGATTGTTACGGACGGAGCTGTATCTGTGCGGTCTTTGTGTTAGCACACCTCTAGATCTGAAGGCATCGACATGACCACTTACAAAGTGGCAGTGCCCACAACAGCGTTGATGGTCAATTTACAGTTCGACAGCTGCTCTGACATTGCCGCGATCTGGTCTTTCTTCCAAAAGCCGATCTTTGCTCGATCCCGCCATACTAGCTTTCCATCTTCAGAGTGCTTGGTCTATCGTTCTAGGTCGGCGCGAAAGAGCTCGCATGCTTCGGTGTAAGCCTTGATTATAACTTGTGTATTCTTAGCTATACCAGTACCTAGCAGACTAAGCTCTCGCCTTTCAACACCTTTAAGGAGCTTGAGAGCCGTATCGACGGATTACACGCTATCTGTAAGTCGTTTGACAGTCTTTAGAGTATCCTTGAGCTGCTAGAGATCGCCAAGAAGCAGTCGCGTACCGTGTAAGGCAGGCACGACAATGCTCACTACACTAGCAGCGATGCTAAATGGATCAGACATCTCTCTCGTTGATGAGATGAATAGAAGGTGACAGACAGTAGATTTGATGATGTCCTTAAGAGGTATCGAGGAGGTTTCTGGAGGCAGTCCGACATGACTAGATGATGAGGCTGTGCGGCTGAACTATCGTCCAACGGTCTCATCCAACGCTTCCTCACACCTTGTTGTTGACATTGTGCGTGTCATTTCATAATCATGCAACATGGCAGCGTCTTCGATATCTTTTGGTAATAATGACTCTGGCGTTCAGGTTGGAATAATGAATGGCTCGCTCCATACCTATCACCATGCCCCACCTGGTAAGTCCCCGAGGCCCAAGCTGACTAGCTCCACTCCTTAACGACGCTCCGACCTAGAACGATGTAAGACCCCCCCACTCCCTACGATTATTATCCCCTTCGACCGCGATACGGACTTTGTCGAACGAGGCACGATACTTGATAATGTTCGACGGAAGTTCGAGACATAGTCGCGAGTAGCGCTTTTTAGTCTAGGTGGTGTAGGGTGAGCACGTTCCTTTAATTTAGAAGGCAGATAGCTAAAGATAGTTAAAGTAAATCGTAGCTCGCTATCGAATATGCCTATCGAACTCGAGAGCAGTCGCCGGTAACGTGGGTATACTAGGTGTACGCGAGTAACGCCGCTAGGTTCGAGCAGAGCTTCCGAGACATCGCAGACCGGGTGAGGATTCCTAGCCGGAAGGATCTAGCAGCGAACATACTCCAACTTGTATCCGAGTGGCTATGTGACGAGAGGAAGGGAAGATGGCTACTTATACTCGATAACGTCGATGATGCTGGCTTCCTTGTCAAGGCTCCGAATGCCGCCCAGGATAGTCGGACGACTGCAGGTGATAAGAGCTCACGCCCACTTAGAGACTATCTTCCGCACTGCTCGTATGGCTCAGTTCTTATCACGACAAGGAGTAAAAAAGATGGACGGAAACTAGTCGAGGAACGTAATGTGGTTATAGTTGGACTAATGAGCCGCGAAGATGGATTAGCACTCTTTAAGAAGAAGGTTAGACGGCACGACAATGATGACGACGCGGCGAAATTAGTTACAGCCCTCGAGTATATGCCACTCGCGATCGTGTAAGCAGCGTCATATATCTCGCAGAGAGCACTACGCTGCTCAATCGAGAGTTATCTCGCAGACTTTCAGGAGAGTGATCGCAGAAGAACCTCGCTGTTAAACTATAAAAGTGAGTAGCTACGTCGCGATCCGGAGGCCAAGAATTCTATCATCATCACATGGCAGATCTCTTTTAAGCACCTACGAGAAACGAGATCATCGGCGGCGGATTTATTGTCGCTCATGAGCTTTTTTGATCGGCAAGGAATCCCGGAGGATTTACTGTAGCATAAAGACAAGCCACGAAGCGTGCGGCGAGATCAAGGGCGCTGTAGAAGTCGGTTGTCGAACAGATTTCAACGTTTCATGAAGCGTTTAGACAAGCGAGCGGGTACTAAAGACAAGACCGCAGAAACTACAGAGCAAGGTCAACAGCAGGATAGAGTAGGCAGGGATGCGGATCCTAGGCATAGCGATGACTTTGACGCAGATATCTTATCACTGCAAAATTACTCGTTCATCTCCGTCAGTACAGATGGCAGAACGTTTGAAATGCATAGGCTGGTACAATATGCCACACTCGAATGGCTGAAGGCACACTAACAGCAGGAGAGGTGGAAAGAGCAGTTCATCAGGAACCTCAACGTAGCGCTGCCTACTGTAGAGTACAAGAATTGGACGACGTGTTAAGCACTATTTCCACACGCGCAGGCAGCGCTAGCCCAGAAGCCAGCTAAGAAAGAATCGTTAATAGAATAGGCGAGTGTGCTATATAAGGCAGCTTAGTACGCGGAAGACATGGGAAAATTAGACAGGGCAGAAGAGATGTTAGTACAAGCTTTGGAAATTAAAAGTAAGTTGTTTGGGGAAGATCACCTGGACACGCTAAAGAGCATGGCCAACCTCGCGTCGACGTACAGGAACCAAGGCCGATAGGACGATGCTGAAAAGCTAGAGGTACAAGTCATGGAGACGAGCAAGACGAAGCTCGGAGTAGACTACCCTTCTACGCTAACGAGCATAGCCAACCTAGTATCGACGTATAGGAACTAAGGCCGATAGGACGATACTAAAAAGCTATTTATACAAGTCATAGAGACAAGTAAGACGAAGCTCGGAGTAGACCACCCTTCTACGCTAACGAGCATGGCTAACCTGGCATCGACGTTTTAGAACTAAGGCCGATAGGACGATGCTAAAAAGCTATTTATATAAGTCATAGAGACGAGTAAGACGAAGCTCGGAGTAGACCACCCTTCCACGCTAACGAGCATAGCTAACCTGGTATCGACGTTTTAGAACTAAGGCCGATAGGACGATACTAAAAAGCTATTTGTGTAAGTTATAAAGACGAGTAAGACAAAGCTCGGAGTAGACTACCTAGACACGCTAACGAGTATAAATAACTTAGCGTTCACGTGGAAGGGAAACGGTAAAGAAATTAAAGCTATAAGACTTATAGAAGATTATATACGAGTTCGGAAACGTGTCTTAGGAGTTAATTATCTACATTCTATTTTATCCTACATAGCTTTAGATGTATAGAAGGCTGAGCAAGAGGATGTTATATTGTTAATTCAGCGTCCTGTAGATAGATAAACTTGATGGATTTTAAAGTAAACTGTAATATAATTAATCGTAATATGCTGACGATTTATAATTTATTATTACTGTATGTAGCGTGAGTGCTTGAGCTTTTAAGTAAGGCACTTTTGCCAATATCGGTTAAGTTCCTGGCAAAGCACCACGTGACTGTCCAGAGTTAGGCATGTGGGGCTACTTCCCACTAAGATCGTTACTCGCTTCGATCCCGAGGTACCGATCCTCGTGGCGATCCTGAATAAATTTAGACGTTATAGCCGTTACAGGGCTATTATCGATTTCCTAAATATTAGAAGGGACTTAGTACTTAGGTAAGACGTTTTTATATAATTCAGGGATAGTATAAGCTAGATAATATAGCTATAGTACAGAAAGTCTATTCTACTATAAAAGTAGACTTCTTATAAATTAGATATAGGGCGACGACGCGGTTATTATTTTTTTAGTCGGAGGTATTTAAGGTATACGGGAGTAGCTACGGAATATAACCTACGAAAAATAATAAGAGATATTATAATATGCTAATATTTTATAATACTCGAAATCAATATACCGGTCAAATTTTCCGGCACGTAGGGTTTTCCGGCACGCAGGGATACACGTTACATCTCCTTTCTCTATCCGTACAACTGATCCTACAACTGATCTAAACCCTTGTATTTCCGATTATACGCGGTGAAGAATAACAGTAGGTATAATAAAAGAAACAAAGGATAGTATAGCTAATAAACAGACCCCTAATCGTAGTAAAAGAGTTCTAACAGAAATTAGTTAGAACTCTGAACAGATAATTATAGCGGCTATAATAGCCGAGAATCCTAGGCCGGAAATAAAAGAGCCTTGGATAGTCGTTATGACTTTTGCTATAATCTCTTCTAGAGGCTGAAGAGACTGAAGTTCGTCACCGATAAAGCTTACGATACCTTTTAGTATAGTATCAGAAATCTTTAAAGGTAAGTCGGTGTAGTTTATACTATTGCTAAATCTTACGCAGAATTGCTTGATTCTAAGCGAATAATTTCTTAGAATTAACGTTTGAATCGAATTAATTTAAGAAATAGCTGTTTTAGCTACACCTACGGCGCTCTGTATCATACTACTAGTAGCACTAGCAAGTATACTTACTACGTCCTGAGCTTCGCCTTGGAGCGAGAGGATGACGTCGCTTCCTAGAATAGTACGCGGCTTGAACAAGGGGCCTGGCAGATAGACATTAGTAAAATTAAACTACGATTAGTAATACATTAGCTACGTAGCAAGGGAAGGGGGAAAGTTTATATAGTTAAAGTTATAATGCCTGCTTTTACCGTATTATCTTAGACAAGTAACTAAATCCCTAATACTATACAGCAGAGAGTAGTAGCGGAGAAGACCACCAGGGTCACTATTTTAAGCTAACTTCTACTCTGTAGTATTATAAGACGCCGATTTTAAGTTAATTTAAAACTAAGTAAGCCAGAAGTTAGGCCTAGTGAGTGCCTACTTAGATATAAATACGATTAAAGGTGGAGTATCCTTAAATAGCTCCGTCCAAGGCCAGGATTTGCTTCCACGGAGAACTAAAATAGATCTAATATCACGGGTTAATTTCTGGCACCTTAGGATCCCGTTTCTACAGCAGTACTTCTACTTCAGGAACCTATAATAATAGCTAATTTTAGGATAATTTACAGGATAGGGTCAAACGTTAATTTAGCCTATACCTAAAATTAAGATTTTTAGCACAGACAGAACTATTATTAAAGCCGCTTTTTAGTATATATGCTCCACGAAAACAGCCGATATTTGT
>JBAMDN010001351.1:0-28376 GCA_037074945.1 Tetracladium marchalianum
TGTTGACGGACCAGGGCGCAACATGTGGACGAGCAGCATCATCGTGAGTTCGGGATTCTGATAAGGCTGAGGGATTTACCCTTCAGGCCGCCCTTTTTGCCGCTTTAGGCCATGCCAGCCGAAAGCTTGTTATTCCCTTCCAAAGGGGATGGTTGGCAAGCCACTACTCGAGCACAGCACGAACGATCTTCTTTGCCGTATGTCCATGGCTGAAGCAGCGAAGCAGTTCAATATGTGAGTTTGGTCAGCACGCTTGAATAGGCATTGTTCATTCCGCAAGAGACCGCCGTTTGCTGCTCGCCACAAGGATGCCACCACCCTCGCTTACTCCATCCTTCGAGAGTTGAGACCACGTCTCAACTCTCAACAGAGTTCAAGTCTCATGGTGTTGTCGTCCTTGGTCTGGTGATGGGTCGTTTTGCAATCGTCGCGTCTGTTTTAAGCAAATGCGATGATCGCCAGCCAAGGAACGGCGTGCCACTATCAACGGAGGCAGATTCACAGGGAGCCGGCGTGGCTGAAGGAAGATTGCGATTGCGTCCCGTCAGCAGAGTGTATGGAGGTACATACAGTGCAGTACTGCACTGTACTGCACTGTAAATGCACTATTCACCAGGATGTGGACGGCCCAATGAGACCCACAACCATCCCGGCCTCCCCTGTCCGTTGCTCCTTTTTCTGGCATCGCGGCAGTGTGAGAGCAGCTCGTACTTGGAAAGTGACAAGTCGTGTTGGCTGGAGTCTATGGGGGCCGGCGTACGAATACAGCTTCACCTTCAACCTCACCACTCGACTCCCGTGCTCTGCCATCTTCACTGCCAGGTTCGCGATGTGTCAGGTTCTGCAACTGAAAGACTGCTGTTCATGATTTCAACATTCTTTGTTCTCGTCTGTCGACCCCGATTAAACCCACAACACCACCGACACCCCAAAACATCGCGGGGTGAGGATCATGATGTCGCACTCAATCGCGACCTCTTATGAGGACCACTCCGAGTCTCCAGGTTTATTTGCTATCACTCGACAGAGGGTGATAGTATTCCTCTCTCTTGTCGGAACGTGAGTGCCCGCGAGACTTCCCCCCAGAATACCATCGTCGCCTCATGGACAAAGCTAACGGAGATCATGGAATAGTTGGATCTTCGCATCACTCCTTCCAAACTACAAGCAAACCATCAAAGATGTAGCCTCGAATCAATTCCACAATGCAATTGAGCACCTCCCCTCCGTTGAAGTGGACTGGCATCCCAACTACGATCCGAAATCACAATACAACTCCTCTAAACTCGCCGTCATGATCGAAGGGCGCCCACTTCCCAACCTCGTCCCACAACTCCTACACATGATCACCGTCGTCCCTCCAGACTGGCGTTTCATGTTCATCGGTACAAACCAGAGTGTAATCAGCGTTTCCCGCAGTTTCGCCACGCAATACCACGAGGCGAATGGAAAGTTGGACTTGGTTGTGCTGCCGGAACCGTTCAGTATCGAGAGTAAAGAACATGTATACCGACTCCTCACAGATCTAAATTTCTACAATCAGTATATGTCAGGCGTGGAATGGATGATGAAGTTCGAATCCGATGCTATCATGTGCGCGAACTCCAACGATACTTTGAACGATTGGCTAGATTACGATTGGGCTGGCGCTCCCAGGTACTTTCCCCCTCCCACTCCTACCTATACCTTGTATCATTTCTTTCTAACGAACATCATCAGAACCGCCGAAGATAAATTCGCCGGCAACGGTGGTCTCTCCCTTCGCCGAATCTCTAGCGTTCGACGAATCCTCAGTTTCCAAGCACGTTACAACAACACCGAACCAGAAGACGAATGGTTCGGCCGCCGCATCACCGGTCTCCCCGGCTCCAAAGTCGCCACGGCCCAAGAAGAAAAACACTTTTCGGTGGAAGACCGCTGGTTTGAGAAACCAATGGGCTTCCATGTCCGCCAGGGTGGACAGCTCCTCCATGATGACGTGTGGAAGGATCCGGAGAGGCGCAAGAAGAATTTCGAATATTGTCCGGAATTGGCGCTAATTATGCCAATGAAGTTGGAGAGGGAGAGGTGTGATGGTGACGATAAGATGGGAACGATTACCCCTCAGGCGGACAAGGATCATTAAAATCGAAATCTTCTTGCCTCTTTCGGGAAGCAAAAATGGATCATGGCAAGATGCCATGACATTATTGAGCGAAATCATGTTTTGATATAGGAGTATCTGGGGGGCATTTGTATGTTGGGCATTTGGGATACCTCTTCCTTTCAAGATTCCCAGCCGGTTACGTCAGGTGAAAAAGACGTTTGTTGGCATATTTCGGAGAAGGGATTTTATAAACAAATGGGTGTTCAGGGAAAGAAAGAAAGGGATCTTCGGTTGTTCACTTCTTTTTATGATGCCCCAGAAAGTTCTTGTACATTCTTACTTTTATTGATATTCTCATGTGATTCGAGTTCACTCATCTTCTTAATATCACGTTTCAACGAAGAGAAAGCAGTAGATTTGTTTGACTAGGCGGTGTACATTTGTCTATAGAAATCAAAAGCAAGGTAGGAGATAGAAGGCATTCGCTAACAATCTAAGAGATAGGAAATGTCAAGAATCTAAGAAGGCCACGCCAAACTCGCCCACAAAACAACAGAGACGAGTATATCCGTTAGCCACCATCCAAAGCCTACTCTCAGCACGGCAAAGAAACTCATGCCGGGTTAGCAGCGAGCCAAAATTTATAGTGACTCTGAATGGCCTCCTCCATCGAACGATACCTCAACCCCAATTCCCGCTGGCTCTTCCCATTATCAACATTATACCCAATCCCGATATTCCCCCTCACCCACCCCCAACTCAACCCCATAAACGGCCCCACCGCATACAACATCACCTTTGGCAAAGTCCCCTTTGGCAACAAATTCGGCTTCTCATGAACGGGCCTCACCAAATTCGCTATATCCAAAATACTCAAACTCTGCTCCCCAGCAACGATGTACCGCCCCTTCGCCCCGTCCATCTCCCCGGCTTTAACGTGTGCTTCAGCAACATCGCGCACGTCTGCTATAGGGTAGTGTAGGTCAGGCGCACCCATCTTGTTCTCACCGCGGTACATGTTCTCGACCATAAAGAGGGAGCCAGATGCCGATTCGGGTGATAACGAGGGGCCGAGGACGAGACCGGGATTGATAACCACCAATTCCCAGCGAGTTTGCGTTCCTTGCACCTCCCAGGCTTCGCGCTCAGCGATCATTTTTGAGTAGCTGTACGGATTTCCTGTGGGCGTGCTGGTTTTGTTCCAGTATTCTTCTGTGAGGGTCGCGTTTGGCATTTTAAGAATGTCGATGCTGTCGCCGTAGAGTGCTGCGACTGTTTTGTGGGAGGGAGAAGTCAGAATCGGAGATTTTTGGGTTATAGCACGTACTCATGTGCTGTTTTAATGGTTTTTCGGAAAGATATACAATGGATGGGCGAGCTTACTGGATGAAGTGAGAACAACACGTTTAACACTCCCAATCTCATTCACAGTTTGCAACACATTCTTCGTCCCCTGCAAAGCAGGCTCGATACAATCTTTCATTCCATCCTTGATCTGCTGCGGCACGAGAAAGGGAGAGGCAATATGGTAGACGATCTCGCAACCGGCCATGGCTTCTTTGAAGGAACCGGTCTTAAGAAGATCGGCTTCGAAGAGGGTAAGTTTGTCGGGGTACTTTTGTTGGAGGTCGGTGAGGGGTTTGAGCTTGGAAGGGCTGTGAAGGCTGCGGACGGTGGTGTTGACTGTATGGCCGCGTGAGAGGAGGAGTGAGACGACGTGGAGACCGATGAAGCCTGTGCCGCCGGTGACGAGGGATATCGCCATGGTTTTTGAAGGTTGGTGGAGATGTGGAGGATGGGTGATTTGGTTGTGAAGGTAAGAGATTGGGATGTTGAGATGTCAGAAAGATTGAAGAAGAAAGTTGTGTGTTGTAAATCAAAGCAAAGTGGATTGAATCGGGTCGGGTCAGATATGAATTACTCTTGAGAAGAGGGAGGCGAGATATTTATGACGACGACTGTGACTAGAATTATTTTGGTCTCTCAAGTCGCATAGGGCTTTAATCACTTATCAAACCCAAGAGCATGGTACGGTACAATACAAACACCGCGAGGGATTTCATGAGAAGGCAGGTATTGCTCACCCCGGCATCGGGTTAAAAGCCGCACAGCAGAACTAAAGCTCTTGATGAGTGAACGCAAGGGCGACCTCGGCTTCAAAAGTCTTGGATAATATCCCGGTGCAGTGGTATAATCAGTAAGTTTAAGTGTAGTTCATCGAACTGAATATCGCTTGGTCAATGTTTGTTGTCCGAACCTTGCTATGTGATCTGCAGTTAGCCGAACCCTGTCACTCTCACTGTCAACATACCGAACCTAGCAACCTGGTAAGTAACTGAAGCTTGTTCACGTTTCGACTTCAAAATGACTCGTATGAACATCCAAAATTATTTTAGGGCAACCAACAACTAGGCCAGCGAGGCCGAATTTGCACGCCAAAGCATCAATGCCGGTCGGTGGTAGACTCGTAGAGTGATGTCTGGACAATGCTTGGCAAGGGAGCACAAATGCACTCGGACGATAGATGGGGAAGGAACACTTCAACGTAAATTTATTCTTCGAGGAAGAAATTCTCGTGGAGATTTATCAGAAAGATTGATGAGCAAAACAATTACAGTAAAGCTGAGAAGTAAAGAAGTCACGTTCGAAATTCTCCTCTCATACAAGTTCCTTCCTACCCAAGTCGTCTATCTATCTCCCTCCTTGATTGCGCACCGGCCAGTTCAATGTAATGATCCGCAACGCTCTTGACTTGCTCCTCAAACGACACGAATTTCCAACCCAGCAATCTCTCAGTCTCGGACGCATCCAAACGAATAGGTCTAGAAGGAGAGGATCCACTCAAAGAAAACAATCCACTCGCAACCTGCTTGCCATACAGACGCTTTGCAATCTCCTTCACATCATCCCAACAAGTCCCCCCTAAACCACCCGAAGAGACGAGTAAATTCCTATTCCCCGCTATCGCCGGGTTCAATACATCAACATGCGCTCTCGCGACATCATTCACATGGACAGAGACACCGAGAGATGGCGTGGGCAGCGTAATTCCGATTAATGGTCCAAGAGCCGTACCGTTCGTGCCCGCCTCGAGATCTTCTTTTCGGATGTTCAGCTCGTTCTTGCCAATGACCATGCTCGGTAGGATGTTGATGACATCAAAGTGCGGTCTTTGCTCGAGAATAAATGTTTTGGTGGCAGCCAGGGCGTGGCACTTGGCGGCTGCGTAGGCGATGAGAGGCGTCTCGAAGTTTGAGAGGGGGTCGGGCGGAGTGTATGTGTCGTTGGCTGAAGAGAGTTAAATTCTATGGGGAGAAGGGGGTTTGGGAGATAAGTGAACGCTCACCTGTGAAGACTTTGGTGCGGTCATCAGAGATGAGATATTCCCAGGTCAGAAGTGTTGCAATTGAGGACGTGATGACGACTCTTCGAATCGATGGCATTTTCGCTGCGGATTTCAATACCTCGATTGTAGCAATGATGGCGGGATCGATGATATCTCGTTTGTAGTTGTCTGTCTGCAGGATTGTCATTTTCGAAGGAATGAATACACATCGCAAGTGTCTCTAAACTCACGGTGATAGCGAGCGGGGAGGCAACATGAATGACAGCAATTGTGCCCACTAGAATGTCATCGAATGCACCAGGTTCGAGAAGGTCTTTCACGACCACGATTTCAATTTTCTCGAGGAAGAGTCTGATAGATTGAGTGCTTTTGATCAATTCTCCCTGTTCCCTTCGACGGACAACAGCGCGGACACGATAGCCTTGGTTCAACGCCTCAACCAGAACACGATATCCTACATGACCGGACACACCAGTTACCTGTGGAAGTAACATATTGATATTAGCACTGGTGTGTCAAGTATTTTCGTGTTCGATCACTGATTGGGCTGTACTCACAACGATGAGTTCTCCGGACATCCTTGGATATTTTTGATTGAAAGAGATTGAAATTGAGTAGAACCTTGGATGATGGTTGTTCCCCAACTGATCTCAGACGTCTTATATATACACACACATACAATAATTATTAGGGGAGTCAACCATCGTTTATGCTGATCAGTCATCGTTCTCCAACTCCTCGGCTTTCAACAGAGCGGCACAATGTTCAACACCGCCGAGGTCAACTGAGTTTATGCACATGAATCGCTCTTTGAAAAAACTGGTCCACTGGGGAAAACGGAATGGTCCTATGTGTAGTTTCCCTGTGCCGGAGCTGTATTTCTGGATTTAAAGCTCCTCCTTGGCTCAATTTATGTTTGTTTATCTGCTCATCAGTCACATCAAAGAGTTCTAGTCACCGTGTTGAGATGGACTCACAATTTCCAGTAAACACAGTCAATAACCGTAATACTTTGATCACCTGGTAAGAAGAAGGCTTCGCGGCCGTCTCTCAAATTTGAATGTCGACTTTCAATCGAGCAGTGATTCCATGAAATATTTGGAAACGGCGCGCATTGAAAAAGAAAACTTAAGTCTCAATATCATTTGAGGTCTTCGGACAATAAGACCAAACAGTGCGTCCGGTTCTAATGTGAATGTCTAGATGGAAATAGTTACAGGCGAACGAAGGATGGAAGATAGAAATCAGAAACTAGAAACTAGAAACTAGAGTTAGTCGACCTCCCACAGCAGACGAGGGGCTCTTCTTGGCCAGCCACCTGCGCGCAGGGTCAACTCCGAAATCCAATTACAAGGCCGCTTCTGTCGAATCTTGACTAACCTTACTTGAAGGGATTGCTTGCTCAGCAAGACGAGGCTATTTAAATAAGCTCCAATGGGTTTTCCATACTTTATGTTTCCTGAACCGAACCCTTGCAGAGATGTCACTAAGGTTCTGCACGGATTGATGTTTCCTCCGTCTTTCGTATTCTTGCTCGATGAGCAGGGTTCGGCAGTGTTCAGGGTTCGGGGAAATCATCATTTACTGTGGCGCACATGCAGAAGATGTGTGGCGTCGACCTCGCGTGTGCCACAGCTTTCTACTTGCAAACTATGATGAGACAATCACAATGCGAGAAAGCTCAGAAACTAGTCTTAGGCCCAATCTTTGAAGCTTCTCAAAGATTTTAGAAGTAACGCTTTGCTCTTTCGTTTTCTTTTGGGTGGATTTGATTGCTTTCGAAAGTATCATTTCGCTTGTTGCTGACAATTCCAAACACTTCACTGATCCTTCGGACAATCTTGACAGCATCTAATTCTTTAGAGATAAGATTCTCGTCAGGAAATTACAACCCAAAAGGATTTAATCCCGGAATCTTCAATATTTATGCATTTGGACTTTGTCAAAACATGAATGCCGGTTCCGCATACACCGAAAATGCCCCGCAGTCCGGAACTGTCCCCACGACTGGAGGAGGAGCTGACCAGAGCCCTATCTCTTGTATGTCATGCCGGTCACGAAAGTTGAGGTGTGACCGTGTAAAGCCAAAGTGTGGAACCTGTTCGAGGCTGCAACACAGATGCGAGTATCCCGAACGGAAGAAGGCTTCTGGGCCAAGACGGCGACACATGAAGGAGTTGGATGTACGGCTAAGTATGTGACAGCATGGATCAATTGTTGATTGATCGAAGAATGGCTGACGATAGGTAGCGCAGGTTGAAACTCAGGCGGTTGCTGAGCAAAATGTTACATTTGCGGAGACTTCTGCTCCAGGAATGGACTGGAATCCCTTTACATTGGATATAAATCTTAACCAGGACAGTTCCATGTTCATCGATTCGTCCTTTAATAACCCACTTCCCAACATAATCGACTTTCAGGATGTTCCAACAAGGCCTGTAGACAATTTTGTCGGCCAAGAATTGATAGAATTGGGCCTGAATGAAGCCTTACCTGCTCAAGCGATGATTGATGAATTGTAAGTGTTCATGTTTGATTCTGATTTTCAGAATGTTTGACCCTTGCAGACATGACATCTTTTTCGACAAATTCTATCCCACCCTACCTCTGATCCACAAGTATCGATACTTCGCCTCGTTGGATCGGGGACCACTTGCACGACCGCCAATTTGTCTGCGATATATCATGTGGTCGCTTGCGGCTTCGTTGTCAGAGAAGTACAATGGCCTTGATGATGCCTTTTATGAGCGATCACGACGATACATTGAAGCGTCCGAGATGAAGGTAAGTCATGGACGCAGCATTTTCTTCCTCACCATTAACGATTTAGAGTGATGGATTCGTGACGCTCTATCACGCCCAAACATGGTGTTTGATTGCAATGTTCGAAGCTAAGAAAACGCATTTCTCACGGTCGTGGATGAGCGTCGGCAGGGCAGTGCGTCTGGTGCAAATGCTAGGTTTGTATACACTCGATGTCGAAGGAGGTGACACCAAGAAGTTGATATTACCTGCACAAGATTGGATTGAGCTGGAGGAACGCCGACGAACGTTCTGGGCGGCTTTCTATGGCGATCGGTGGGCAAGTGTTTTGACAGGTTGGCCTCTTGGCATCAGTGAAGACGAGGTACAGTACCATTATTTTCACCATCGTGGATCAAAAATTAAAGCATTTACCAGATATTGACGAACCTCCCTGCTTCAGAAGAATCATTTGCAAATGGTGTGGTTCAAAGTACCGTATCACTTGCTGAAGCCCTGACGCCCGAAGGAGTGCAAAACATCTCTCCATTCAGCGCGGTAATACTATCGGCCACTCTATACGGACACAATCACACACATCTGCACAGAACTGGACCTCAAGAGCGCCTAGAAGATGCTTCAAACGGAGAATTCTGGAAGCGACATCGATCTCTGGACAACATTCTCTTGAATACATTTATGTTTCTGCCGAATCATTTACGGTTGCCCTTCGGTCTTGTGGACATGAATATCGCTTTCGCCCACATCAGCATCCACACTTCGTCCATATCTCTACATCAAGGTGCTATTGTAGCCGCGACCAAACACAATATTAATTTAGATATAATTTCCCACAGCCGGGTTCGCTCACTCACGGCTGCTCACGAAATTGCAAATATCATGCGTCAGATCTCCCACGTCGATCCATTTTATGTGAGATACTGGGAGTTGCCAATTGTGCTTGAAGTACTGACCAAGTGAGTAGTTGAACTCCTGGGTCGGTTTCTGTCTCTATGTTGCAGCGGGTGTGCTCGTCCGGGACCAAAAATCAGATCCATCCCACCAGCAAGGTTTTACAGACCTAGAATTCATTATATCTGCAATGCGAGCCCTTGGATTTCGACATACTTTCACAAAGTACTTCTTAGGACAGCTTGAACGAGATATATCCGCTGTGGGAATGAGTCTTGGGATTGTGGACAATGTGTGGGTTCTGAAACCGATTCCCAAAGGACAATCGCATTCCGCTTCAACGAATAGTTCAAATACTTCTCCGACTCCAGCTGCATCTGGTGGCTTGTCACGAGAATATAGCAGTTCTACTCCCGAAAGAAACCCATTTTCGTCAGATTCATCAACTTGGGATTCAAACTTGTATCCGGTGTCGACTGCAGACCACATCGCGAAGAGGAGAGCAGTAGCAAAAGGCACACCTCCGCCTTTGGTATCCGGCCCAACAGATCATATAAATGGAACTATAGAAAATAGCGACACAGTACCATCAAATGATCCCTCCGCTTTGGGCATGACACAATTTCCATATCGAACCCCTCCTCCAAACCTACCCAAGTCGGTAAATCCTGATACGGCTCATGGGATTGACTTGGGAGGATACAACACGCAAAATGGATGGACGGCATCGGTAGATTCAGCAGGATTTGACGGTAATGTACATGCTGATAACATCGAAGAGACGAGTTGGTTTCTAGAGTGAGGCTTTAAACTGTATACTATTCTAGTTGAATAATATTTATAGTCACTCCGCCGTCTCTGGGCCCACTGTATATCAACGTATTCCAGGATATCAATTCCCAGATAAACCAAGTGCAAAGTCCCGATCAGAAATATTCTGGTAAGCATAAATATACACAAAGGCAATTCTATTCGTCATACCAACCATCTATCTACATAAGACGCCCATCCCTCAACAGAACCACACTCTTCACAGTACTTGGAATATTCCACTCATTATCCCTCTCCTTAATCTTCTCAAACTCGGCCCAAACCGACTCCTCACATCTCAAATCATAACGCTCCGACTTTGAAGGCTCAAACGACACGACCCCTACCTCTTTCGCGTTCTCCTGACAACACCCACACCTCTGCCCCGGCTGTCTCCCTACCAAATAAAACTCCTCCACATTCTTGAACAAATCGATCTGAAAAGAGCAATTGATATGGCCATCCTTCCAGTAGCTGAACCACATGATATTGTCGATTGCAACGCGACGGATGGTCGCTTTAACTTCCGGAGAGAGTGAGGCGTCCCATCTAGAGGTGTCACCTGGAAAAACCCAGGACGGGAAGTAGAGGATGTCGATGAGAGGGTTGTAGTAGATTGTTGGTGGGTGTTCATGAAAGGGGAATGAGAGCTTGTAATGTTTTTGAGCGGTGTTTCGAGCTTCCTGGGACGTGTGAAGGAGTGGGTGCACGGCGGTGGGGGAGTAAAAGGCGTTGTGATATTGGAAGCTTGATTCAGAGAGGGCGTTAGATGGAGCACTGGATGAGGAATTTGAGTCCGAGTCGGATTCGGGTTCTTCTTGGGCGTTTACTGGGTTCTCATCTGTCGTTTCGTTGTTTGTTGGACTAGGCTCTTGTGTGGCTGCGTTTTGGGTGTCATGGTTAAGTTGCTTGAGAGCTTCATGGGTCAATTGGCTCCCTTCAGCTATTTGGGCATCTGGAATTTCTTGAGAAGTCTGAATTTCTCGCACTTCTTCGGTATGTTGATCGTCTGTGAGTCTCGCTGCTTCCTCGTGTGGCACGACATTTCGTAAAACATCACTTTCCTCATCTTCCAACTTTTCAAAGTCCGGGCCAGGGAACACTTCTTCACCGTGCTTTGAAGCTTCACTTGACTCATAATGAACATCGCTGCTTGCTTCATGCTTAATTCCCCTCTGACAGATCTCAATAATTCTCGGAGACTGGTATAATGCTGCCTCGAAAATTTGAATCCTCAATTCCTCAGGTAGGGAGGGAAAGAGTGTAAAGATGGAATTCGTAGCCATGCTGTCGAAAGATGGTCTCCTGGAGATTATTGGAAGAATAGATCTTGAATTTATGGCTTTTCGTTGGAGATTGTTCTTCAGCTCTCGAGGCTGTCAAGTCACCTAGATAGCGTCTTAGTTCGGAACGGCGACCAATCATCGCGACTCGCCTCCACTTTCGCTGCAGAACTGATGGGTTATGTGAACAAGACAAGGCAGCAAGGTACGAGTAGAGTACTCCGATTATTGGATGTAGAATCGCATGTGAACGAAGCTTGAACCGCTTGAACCGCTTGGGAAAATAAGTCTTGACCGTAGAAACAGAAGATGCATAAAGATACAAGACCACTTGAAATCGAGTATATCTCAATTCCCGTCTCGTCCGTAAGAAGCAATTCTTCCTCTGCAAACCCTCGGTCAGAAAGGAGAACTCACTCCTCCTCGTAGATGTATGGGTTTGTTTGAGTGAATGTACTTTTTCGAAAGGGAGATCAAAGTGTGGTTAATATGGATGCACAACCAGACACCCCAGTATACATCACACCGGAAGTTATAAGCATCAATACTCTCATTTGGCAAAAATGTGCTCCGAGTCTGCAAAAGCTCCAACGGCTGAATTATAGGCCCATATAATTGCACCGCTTTGGAGAGATGTATTTCAATCAATGTCTGAGGACAGCAATACACTGTTCTTGCCGTAACATGATAGTTGACCTTTTTGCTCCTCCCGTTGCAAAGTCCAATGCCAGAAAATGTTTGCTAAGAACATCGAAACTCCATTCCCTATAATTTATGTACAATCTTGACATGCTCAATACCAATTTACGATCTTGCTGCGGTGGTAGGAGTCCAGGGGCTGATCTTTGGCTTTACTCTGTATGAATTGTCAGCTATGGGTACCCAATTACTAAGTATCACCTTACGTTGAGTATGTCTTGAATGCAGCACGGGTTTGAGTCAAATTCGTTCGATGATCGCCCAACTCCCAAGGTCGTACCCGAGTCTTCAACAATGCGTCCTCGGTCGGTGGCTTATCAACCATATACGATATCCAGGCGTGCCATCCGGGTTCGATCTGTCCACTGTCCTCGGAGCTCAGTATTGATTCAGGTACGTTGAGATGGGGCATAGTTCTTACGGCTCCAATTCATAATCCTTATAATCTACCCATCTCGTACGCACTATATTCTTATCAATATACCAATCCGGTAGTAGCACTGAACCAAAGCTTACAAGGCAATTCCTCCTCCAGGTTTTCGTAGTACTTGTTGCCCCAGGCGTCTTTGCCGATCAGAGTTCCAGCTTTGGTATCACCTGGACCGCGTCAATTCTATTCCCTCCCATATTGTTGTCCGCTGTCTAACATACCAATATTCTAATAGACCATGGCCATGATTAGTAGCTATCCGGGAGGTAGAGCGTGGAGGGGTGAGGAGGACGTACCGCCATTTGGTGAGCTGCATCCTAAACCAATGTGTTAGCAAGCTGTCGGGCAGATGGGCGATATATTCTATACCTTGATACCAACTCGGCGCAAGTTGCGCAAGGTTCTTATGATCGTAGACATGGTGGTGTTTGTTCAATTGATTGTCTAGAGTTGCAAGCTTGGAGTGGTGAATTGATGTCGGGAAATCGGGCCATTCCAATCTTGGACTAGCCTCAATTGCCCCAAAAAGTCTCCAGAGAGCTTCATATGTACATTCGGAACAGCTCTGAACAATCACTCACGATTTTTTCGACTCGATACAGGCGAAATGATAGTCAGACGAGTTATAAGATCCCCTGTGGCTCGAAGATTTCAAGCCAGCAGCCGGCCACGAATTTTCGTAGTAAAACCGCGCAAATACTCGACGTCAACATCCACCCCCGTCACACCCGCAAGCCCAGCTTCTACTCCTTCGATGTTGGCAGCCTTCACCAACGAATTAGACAAGATTGCACCGAAATTTGAAATACATGGAAGCCAAGTAAAGATTCTGCGGACGCCGGAAGAGTTCTACGAGACATTGAAGGTCGGTTGGGATGGTTTGGTCGAGGAAGAACGAAATGCTGATGGGTGGATTTAGACCAAGATTCTTGCAGCAGAGGAAAGGGTATTTCTGTCTACATTGTACATAGGGACAAAAGAAGAAGAATTAGTACTTGATCCCGCATTTATGCTTCTGTGAAGTCCAATGCTAACAGGGCTTGCAGATTTCAACACTGCGCGAAGCACTGAAGAGAAATAGGAAGTTAAAAGTCAGTATATTGGTAGATGCGCTCCGAGGAACAAGAGAATCGCCAGAGGCACCATCATGCGCCAATCTTATAGTTCCACTCTTTGTGGAATTTGGAAAAGAGAGAGTTGATGTGCGGATGTACCACACTCCAAACCTCACCGGACTTCGAAGGAAATACATCCCCAAGCGAACTAATGAAGGTTGGGGTTTGCAGCATATGAAGATTTATGGAATAGATGATGAGGTTATTCTTTCAGGGTGAGTTCTACGGGGTTTTCGACGAACAAAAACTGATATACCTAGTGCGAATTTGTCGAATGATTATTTTACCAACAGACAAGATCGTTATCACGTCTTCAGTTCCAAGGCAATCACTGACTACTTCCACAAAATTCACCATACTGTGTGCCAACTAAGCTACATAATAACACCAATTCCCTTTATCGAAGAGGGTTACGCAATCGAATGGCCCGAAGAAAATCTCGCCGCTTCACCCATCTTTCATCCTAAAGAATACCTCCAAGAAACCGGCAAGATTCTCACCGAAGTCATTAAACCACAAGCTCTCCCTGCCGCTAGTACATCTTCCACCCTTGAACCAAACACAACAATCTACCCTATCTCACAACTCACCCCCCTCCTCATTCCGGATACCTCAACCGAGCTCCCAGCCATAACATCCATCCTCGAAACCCTCGCCTCACCCACCTACGCCAATTCTTCATGGACCTTCACAGCCGGCTACTTTAACCCACATCCCTCACTTACCGCGCTCCTCCTCTCCACCGCCTCCAAAAACAACACAGTCATTACCGCATCTCCTCAAGCAAACGGTTTCTTCGGCTCCAAAGGAATCTCCGGCCTCCTCCCAGCCGCTTACACACTTCTATCTCGCCGCTTCATAGAAGCTGCACACAAGGCCGGTCGTGCTGACGACATCACTTTGCGTGAATGGAAGAAAGGCACAGTAGGCGAACCAGGAGGATGGACGTATCACGCCAAGGGATTGTGGATCGCGTTAAATGGAGAGAAAAACCCTAGTATCTCCGTCGTAGGAAGCAGCAACTACACGAAGAGAAGTTACAGCTTGGACTTGGAGGTCGGAAGCGTGATCGTGACGAGAGATGAAGGATTGATGAAGGCATTGGGGGAGGAGAAGGATGCGCTAGGAAGTTTTGAGGATACGAAAGTGATGACGCCAGATGATTTCGCACGGAGTGAGAGAAGGGTTGGAATTACCGTCAGGATTGCGATGTGGATTGTCGGTAAGGTTGGAGGGGCGCTGTAACAAAGCAGTATGTAAGTTGTATTATACTGTAAATTTTTTGTATGATTGAGCGTGTTTATAGCTACGAATGAACAATTTAGGCCAATAGCGTTCCAAAATGTCTCTACTTTCGTCTCTTGGTCATCCCGATCCCAAATTTCTTCTACAATGATCGATTGGCAAGTTTTTTCGAATGGTGGATGCTTCTTAGGGTGGGTTCTCTGATTATCATGACCCGGCAAGAGTCTTCAAAAGAGTGAAAATTATATATGGTATTCATCTATCTACTACGACGGCAGCTTCAAGGTCGTCGTTGCTCCTTGGTGGAGGAAGGTATATCGGATAGTTCCTTACCCTCACAATTATTACCCTTTTGGATCGTCTCCGCCAAATGGCTGGAGAATCAAAGAACATATTCAGGGTAAGACGTTGCCATTGCCATGCTCATCATAAAATGACTAGCAAAGTATTATCCAAGCAGTCATATCATCCGGGTCATTACTTAACCGTCTTTCTCATCTGCCCGTGTCATTTAGCTACCAAGTTCTAAACGTGACTACAGATCAACAGTTGGGCGGTTTTTATAACATTCAATTCCACAGCAAAACGAGCTGTTGTAACATGTTCTTCGTTGGCACCATTTGGCACATACGATCGAGAGGTCAATGGGGAGGATCGTCCATCCAGGTAAGTCCGACTAAGCCAAATCATTTGATACCACATCCCACTCTTGTCTTCCAGAGGGCGAAGTGATTACAGACCGAAGATACAGACCTCTTGCGTAGCGTTGGGAACGCAGAATATGACTGGGCTTATCATATGTTCTGTATGGGAAGATCGTAGGCCCACATTTATCTCAACTCTCATCAAGTGCTTGAAGCTAAGATTTGAAGCTGAGAAAATGCCTTATGGAAAAGGGCAGAATTTCATATCGTACCAATAGCTACATCAAAGTGAGGGCAAACCTTTGGTGAATGAAGAGCGCGCGACCAAGAATCAAGGGAATACTGCGTCTGGATCGGATGTGTGGAAGGCGATGGGGGAGGATGATTGGAAATGATTTGATGAGACAACTAATGGGAGAGTGCTGGAGTCGGTTGTTGAAAGGAGGATGGCAGTGGGAGTGGGAGTGGGAGAGAGAGAGTGGGTTTACTGGTATGTGTTGAGAGAGCGCGAGGAATATAAATGAGAAATGTAGATCACGAAACACCTCTCTTTTTTGTTTCCCCTAATCATATCTAACACTCTCACTTCTTACATGTTGTGCTCTGTTCAGTTCACCAGGCACATAAGCCAGGGACAAGTAACACCCCCACTATGTCTCAATCACTTGACATTCTTAAGCACAGGAAGACTTGTATTAAGTAGTATGTTTTACATTAATTATTTTTTATTACTTCTGTTCAGCTTGTTGCATATAGGTATATGTCTGAGAAGAATGATGCGGGTTTCCATCCCTGTAATCTTCAGCACAGGGTATCTTCCTGTTTTCCCAGAATACTCCTTGAACTCCACAAAATCAATTGCTTCCTATGCTTTCTTTCATCTCATCATGCGTAATTCAAATCTACTCTCAATTTCTTCTTGCCTCTTGGACTGAAAATATCGTTGCAGAGCGAATTGCCGGCTTTTCGTTCGTCTTATCAATACATCGCCTCTCTCAAGGCAAAGTCTCATAGATCAAATCACCTCTCTTCGGTGGCTCCAAAAAGTCCTCTGGAATACTTTCAGGCATCTGCCTCTCCTCGGCCCACTGCCTAATAGCGTCATAGTTCTTACACTTATGCTCGGTATTAAAATCCACATACGCCTTTGGCTCCTTAGGATCCCACCACACCTGTCCCAACAAGCCCGTATTCGGCATACACATCAATTGCTGGCGAATAATATCCAAGCAGTGCGAGACGTGGTGACGAACGATGTTGTCGTCGTTGACGAAGGCGCCTTCGCCTTTGGCGCGGTAGTAGTCGATGTTGTAGAAAAGGGATTGGCGAACGAGATTCAGGCAGTGGAGGTGGTGCAGACCTTCGACATTGGTGGGGAAGCCGCCGCCGTATTTGGGGTTGATTTTGACCTGGTCGGGTCGCAGCCCGGAACGAGGACCGGCGCCGAGGGGGATGGAAAGGCTTCTGTCTGTCCTGATTGTTAGTTTTGTGGGAAAAAGAAAGAATATGTTGGGAAAGTGTGGAAGTGATTGATTGGGGGTGGCTTACAATTCACACCGAGAGATTCCCACGCAGCGTCGACTTCCGGACCGGCCTTTTGGCGGAAAACATTCTCTTTCATGAGAGAGCCGTTGAAACGAACGGTGTGTATTGAGGTGTCGACATCACTGAGGATAGGCGAGTATTTCTGGACGTGTTCCGGACAGATCTTGTTGGGAGTCGCAATGAAAGCTGTGCCTATCCAGATCCCGATTGCCAGACATGAGAGACCGACGAAGGGGATGGCTGCGAGGATGATATATTTGAAAGTGTTGTTTTGAGATGAGAATCGTGTTTGAGGCTGTGAGGTGAGAAGCCCTTCGGTATCTTCTGAAGAAGATTGAGATTCCTGATCGGATTTGTCTGAGAGGGGAGTATATTTCGACATGTCGAAGGATTGTGTATAACAGGCTGCTTGGTTTTTCTCTTACCTAGGCAAAATTTGGGAAAGCAGTTGAAGGATGTAACACAGAGAATGAAGAAAGAGAGATATGAGCGAGATGAGAGGCTGAGAGAGATGTATACACAAAAGTCAAGATGGGATTCGGCAAAGTATTGCACGAAGGCAGCCTCGGATAATGAGGCAGCTCTCATTCTCGTACCATCACTCAATTATTGTTGTCTTGCCATGATGCCATTACCCCTCTCATGACCGCATGACACGATTGGTGTTCTTCGTATATGCAATTCTCCATGTATCGTTGTACTTTTTCCGCGTCGTGTCTAACCTTGGGGGGGAAAGTTTGCAAAGGCAGGCGATGAACAAACATCGCAGAATGCGGTATATCAAAAACGCACACTAGCCGTCGGGGATCCCAAAAATATACGCCGCCTTGCAGGCATCATACGAAGTTAGCGGGGAATCAACGCACGCTAGTGGCTGTCACGGCCATGGAGTAAGCTTTTGTGCACCAAGCTGATACGAGAACTTGGGCTGGGCGTCATGGCTGATTAACGACATCCCACCACAACATCACGAACAACACCGCCTTGCACCATTCAGAGACCCTTAAAACTGCATGCAATGCGATGCATAAGACGCCCTCGCTTATCAAACCATATATCCGGAGCTTTTTGACTTGCCTCTCTGGATGGTCGCGGAGGTGCCGGTAGGGCCCCAAAATAGCTATTCTGGTCTTTGATGTTGACAGCACAAACTGCGGAGAAATGCACTATGGATGACACCTCACGAACTAGAGCTCCATACGTGGGATGAAGCTTGCACTTTGCGTTGAGAGAGATGTTCTTTTTCCAATGGCTTGTACACGGCTCGGCCTGAGGGATACAAACTTTCTCGGGGTGCGCGAGGAGGCTGGAGGTTACATTGTTTTAGAGCATTCCAGGCCACCTGATTCGGACGTTAGAAGGGATAATCCATCTCAATAGCAATCATAGCCATTCCGAAGTACCAAGTATCATTCAACCAAAAAAGACAATCCAATCGAAGAATATCTCACCGACTTCTTGTCTACCTGCAGCTACCCCGCCAAAAACCCTTGAATCGAGCATCATCAAATACGGGGACGTCCAACCCTAGGGCTGGAAAGGTATCCACGCTAAGGTAGATCATCTCAATCGAGCCAACGATTCCGTCACGAGCCTCACCTACTTTCGACGTAAGCAATCAAGATGGATCCAGCTAATTGGGTATTTTCTCATCTACTTCCGCATACACGAGGCTGCCTGTCCTCAAGTTTGCCATCCGGCAAAGGCTTTTGCAGATTTTCGGGTCATTGCTTCGTCGATTATCAAGCTTGGCATGTTTACCATACTTGTTCAGTATTTGATTTCGCAATTTTATACTCAAAAGGGCTGTCCGAGTGGATGCCTGGAGAATAGACCTGGCGACCCAGCGGTTTTCGGTCCTTTCTGGGTGAATGACGATCGCGTGGAGTCCTCGTTTCCACACAGGTGTGCTGTACGAAGTTACACAGTCAATTTGGCGCAGGCTTGGAAACTAATGTCTGTTGTAAGGACATGGGGGTCTGGGTCATGCAGTCTTTCTCTCTTTTTCGTAGAGATACCTCACTGACTCTCATCATTTAGAGTATGATGGTGTCATACATGGGAGTATATTTGTGAGAAGAGTACATATACCCCCTTCCATCTTCCTACCCTTTTCTTTCTTCATCCACTCATCTCATCTTATTCCATCCTCTCGCAGTCAAACTCTCAAAACCACCATCAAATCAAACAACCATTAAAATGCGTTTCTCTCAACTCATCGTTCTCGGTACCGCCTCTTTGGCCGTTGCCATTCCAGTAGCTGAGCCCGCTGCCCAGCCTGCTGCAGAGGCAGCACCAGTTGATTATGGAGGTATGTCTTTTTGTCCCTTGCTATCACTCTCGAATGTATTTGCTAACACTTTCTAGCTTACGGAAAATATGGAGGCATGTTCTGATTGTCGACGTTCTCCCAATTGTCTACTAACTGTGCAAAAGCATACGGAAAGTACAACAACTACCCACAACCAACCACCACCAAGGCACCTGCTCCAACTGGATACGGCAGTAAGTTCCTCTCTTCCTGATCATACCATTTCAAATTTAAGAGCACAACTACAATCTAAGAAGCATAAATAACACGTATCTCTCAGACTACGGCCAATACGGTTCTTATGGAAAATACGGCAAGCGTGAGCCAGAACCAGCTGAGCTAGCCGAGCGAGAGCCAGAGCCAGCACCAGCTGCCGCTCCAGTTGGTACGTTCGAATGTTACTTCAAGTCTCCTAGTAAACATTGCTAACTTCGTCATAGACTACGGAAACTATGGCAGTATGTTACTTAACAACTCCCATTTCACTACAGAGATCTAACTAACACGTTTAGACTACGGAAAGTACGGCAACTACGGTAACTACCCACAACCAACCACAACCACCACCACCACCAAGGCACCAGCACCAACTGGCTATGGCAGTGAGTTTCTCCCTTTTGCACTTTTCATCCCCAAATCGAGCACATCAGTTAACACACCCCTCTCAGACTATGGCCAGTACGGCTCCTACGGGAAATACGGCAAGCGTGAGCCAGAACCAGCTGAGCTAGCCGAGCGAGAGCCGGCACCAGAGCCGGCACCAGCTGCCGCCCCAGCTGGTAAGTTCAACTGTAACTTTAAACCTTCAAATAAACACTGCTAATTCTCATTACAGACTACGGAAACTATGGCAGTATGTTACGCTTCCACATGGGCTCCCGAAGCCTTTATAGATTGAACTAACACTTTCTTTAGACTACGGAAAGTACGGCAACTACGGCAACTACCCACAACCAACCACCACCACAACCACCAAGGCACCAGCACCAACTGGCTATGGCAGTAAGCTCATTCCCTTCTCTGATCTCAGTATCTTCAGTTCAAGAGCACCAACTAACACACACCTCTAGACTACGGTCAATACGGTTCCTATGGAAAGTACGGAAAGCGTGAGGCCGAAGCCGAGGCCGCTGCTGAGCTTGTTGAGGAATAAATTTTTCCTCTTTTCATGAGCATGAATGGGAAACGGACCGCTTAAAAATTGAGAATAAATTTGAAAGTGAGAGGTGAGGAATGGAAATGACTTGCATGAGATTTCAATTGGGCTTTTTCGGTTTGCAGCATTTTGGAGTTATATAAAGTTTACATGCATGCTGTCTACTTCACAGCCACGACGTTAGAAATACGGAATAAATGTAATGTTTTTGTTAATTGAATTTTTCCCAAAACAAGAGGTTCTTGATTAGGTAGCCTTGAAATCTGGATCATGTGATTGATGTGTGGAAAGATTGTTAAGTCTATACACTTCGCAGTTGTAGCATTGTCAATATTTTCTGGGAGTCAAAAGTCATTGCAATCGAAAGGTCATAATCAAAAGAATAGATGCAAGCCTCATAATACCCCTCCCCCTTTCCCCCAACAAGAGTATTCAAGGGTATTGTACATTCGAAAACACCGGAGTGTACCTCCCTCCTTCCCCCTTGTCAAAATCACAATCAACGGCTTCGTATCCTCAAGTCTCCGGTCGTCAAAATTCTCCTCGTCCAGAACATGAAGGTCGTTACACATGCTATGACGTATAATCACAAGAAATTTTCTTATTAGAAGTGTGGCTACAGTAGTGTTTCCGAATGTCTCAGTGCCACATGCTTCGCACCTTGTTCTAAAAACGATCGTTCCCTTCAAGATTTTTTGCTGACTGAACATTAGTCCCGTATTATGTGCATGCCCTTTTTATATACGGAAGGAAGTGCCGTTGCATATGCAAGTCATTTTTGTCTTTTGTCTTTGATAGACATGAAGATCGGATGGAATGGCGCGGGGTAGATGGTTGATGGTGGAAGAAGGATGTTGCTTTTTGGAAGGGGTAGTAGATTACGAGGACTGGAAATACGATTTGACAAAAAGCTCATCAATATTTCGTTGCCATCATACCTTCTTTCAGAAAGACGTAATTTTAGTTCGAGAACGAGTTCAGAGGTGTTGGAAATATGCCATTCGGATAGAAATCGACAGCAACACCTTCAGCGACAACACCCCAGAAATGACGACAACATCTACCAACAATCATCTCGCTATCATATAAGCTAAAATAAGCCGGTCTACCTCTAATTAATCCAAACGATCTGTTGGCTGCGTAGTAACATCCTCGACCGCGAAGTCGTTAAACTACCTTACGCGACATCCTTTCTTTGCCATACGCGCCAACCATTCATTACAGCAAGTGACATTCTTTAAAAATCCCTTCTCGACTGGGGTTTTTCTACGATCTACACCGATTGATCTGAGTTTTTTTGAGTTTTTATTTGGCTATTTTTGCTCGCTGGTTGTTCGGTGTTTCCGAGCACACATGTAGTGAAAGAACACGGCACTACAAGTAATCTTTGAAGCAAATCACAGGGGATCGACAAAAACCGTAATTTTTTCTCTTCGATTAAAAATCCAAGTCTCACTTTAAAATCGATTCCAGCATCTCATACAAACAGAAAATGAGGGTGCGTACCGATTGGTGTCAACACAATTGTTCATGCATGTAAGACTTCCTCAAACACCAGCGAACTTTAAGCAAGCTCAAAGAATGATAATCAGAAGTGACGCCAATAGCGTGTTCAAGAAGACTGCTGAAGTCGATAATCCCGGTGGAGGAATCGAAGACATACTGTACGTGGAAAGGAGGCTGAGGTTGAGGTTGGAGAATATTCTTACTGATTTTGGTCAAGGGAAGATTATCCGTTGCATTCCAGGACTCAAGAAGATGGAAACCTCAAATAAAGGCAGGAGGACTGGCAAGAATTTCCATGTAAAGCATGCTGAAATGCTCGATTGAACCCCACGCTGGAAAATACTATATGCGCAGGCACCAAAAGTCTTGCATCAAAGGCTTTCGAATTGTGAATGGGATCTGTAAAATTTCAAGTCTCTCCCTTCTTCTTGATGTTGGATTTGTGGTTTGAGTTGCTCGCCCGACAACGTCAAATCCATTTACAAACCAGTGCATAATATACTTTCAATTGTGCTTTATTAATTATGAGGAGTGTCTGTAATTTAACATTCTATATACCCATTTAACACGCCGAACTATTTTGTTTCTTGGCTCTAAAGCTTCGAAAAGGAGAAGAGAAACACGCCCATGTATTAGAGCTGTAGTTATTCGAAAACATTCTGTCAAGTCCCTGTCCACTGCGATAGAACCTCACGCAACTGCGCTCGTCACCTGCTTATCTTTAACACTTGCCCATTTCATTCCAAAAGAGAACAAGAAGGCCAGAATTCCACCGGCAACACCCAGGTAGAACACCCCCATGATTGCATCGGAGTAGGCCAGTATGACACGAGGAATATCTTGCGGTTCGACGACTTTATGAAGTCCGATTGCGCCGGCACTAACGATCAAGTTCGAATTGAGATCGGGAGCGTATTTAACGAGAGCGTCTTTCAAACCCGTGACGAAAATATTTTCCGCGATTCCTAGGAAGATGGCGCCACCGAGGAATTGGAAGAAGACTCCAATGCCACTTGCGATGGGGATGTCGACTTCTGGGATGATTGCCATCAAACCGATGACAGGCTGCGTATGTGTTAGCTGAATCACTACCATTGAAGGAATTCGAATTTGGGAGTGAAGATTTGACATACCATTTGAATCAGCAGTGGAGTTCCAACTCCAATCAAGATTTGAATACCGATGATCATGCCATTGCTTTCATCAGCCTTGAAAGTCGAGAAGAGACCAGATGATATGGCAGCAATAGCAGATCCAATAAACAACCAGGGATTGTAATAACCGAATTGAGTAACAGCCCCTCCAGACACAATACTCATGACAAAGTTCGCTATCACGGTGGGCAAGAATCGAACCCCACTCTCAATCGGAGTATCCCCCAAAACGACTTGGAACCACATTGGTAGATAGTATCCTGCGAGAGTGACAGTTCCCAAGCCGAAGAAGAGAATCGCGGAACCGGTCCAAACACTTCGTTGGAGGAAGATCCTAGGGGGGATACTGCCTTCGTCTCCTTGTCGCCATTGCCAGATACAGAAAAGAGTAAGGACGAGAGCGAAACCAACAAAGAGACCGATGATTGTTGAAGACCTCCAGGCATAGGAATGACCACCCCATTGCACGGCAAGAAGGATCATAAGAACTGTTGGGATGAAGAGACCAAGACCTGGGAGATCGAGATGGGAGATCTTTTCTTTGAGAGGTATTTGGGTTAATGGTCTTGGTGGAACGGTGAAGAAGAAGACCAATACGACAGCTGTAATTGCTCCGAGGGGAAGGTTGATGTAGAAGCCTGTTGCGGTGTTAGTACTGTACATTGACCTTGAGTTCTGGACAACTTACACCAGCGCCATGACACCCTCTCTGTGAATGCCGCTCCTAACAGTGGACCCTAGGAGATCACATTTAGTTTCTTTCGATACATTTTGGCATGAGGGCTGGTAGTAGCCCTCCATTCTGGAGATATATCTCGGGACCAAGTAATATAGAGAGGAGAACATACGACAACATTCGAGACACCAAACATAGCAACGAATAGGCCAGTCCAGACTAAATTAATTATTAGTATCTTGAAGATTTAAAGAGAGATATTGTATCTCGATTGACGAAGCAACGAGAATGAATTATTTCTGCTTACTTGGTCTTTGTCTCAACACGACATGGTTTCCTACGATCACCAACGCTCCAGAGAACAATCCGGCAGCACCAGATCCAGCGATTGCGCGACCACAAATCAACATGGGCGAGTTGACTGCCGTCGCACAAATGAGAGAACCGGCTTCGAACCAGAACAAGAAGGTTAGATACGTCCATCTGAGATCGAAGTAGGTGAAGAGTTTGCCTGCGAGAGGTTGGAGCGCGCAGCTACATACAAATCAGTTACAAGGTATGTAAAGTAGGGAAGATTTGGAACTTACACCGTCATCAAGAATGCACTACCATACCATCCAACATCCTCGAGCGAGTTGAATCTTGTAGTGATGGTTGGGACCGCGGTCGCGAGAATTGCATTGTCCTGGGAAACTCCTCATCAATACTACTTCTTGGCAAGAACAGTGGCTTCCGCAAAGTTTGTACAAACGATACGAATACATACCAAGCCGACTAGAAGACCGCAAAGGCAAAGACCAGACATCACAAGTGCCAGTTTCATGCCACTTAGGTATAGCGATTCATCCTCCACGTCCTCTCCTTCCTTGAGCGCACTCTCCCCACCATCGCCAGGTACAGCTTTCTCTATGGTCGAATGTTTCGAAGATGCAGAAGAAGCAGGGAAGTCTTTATCGTTATTGTGATTCTTGTCAGCACTTAAGGTCTCGAGGGTGACACTCGAGGCAACCTCCTGTCGTTCCTTGAAGGAAGGCGCCATGCTGTCGTTGAAGTGAAAATATTATCTACGCCAAAGCGAACAGAGAAATGTACTGAAAAGAATTCTTAAAGAGAAGGCAAAGGCACACTCTTAAGATCCAGTATTGTCAGACGTCTGACATTCGACGATATATAAACGTCCTACTACGTACATTCGGAATCCTACACGCACCGGGCTTCCACTTATATCCGCCGAGGAAACATTCGGTATATCCGACAGCCTACAATTACCCACGACCATAAATAATCGACCGACTTTTCGGCAAAACGGTTTTCGCCCATCACAGACACGTTTCCTGCCAATCGCAGGGCTGTTAGGCTACGATTGAGCTTGCGAAACTCTGTCAATTTTGTTGTGCAGGAAGGTGTGTAGTGGGACGGCATCGTTGGCCCGGAAAGTAAGATGATCGTGTTAGAATCCGGTGATGAGTTCTAAGATTTTGTATGTCGGGTCTGATCGGCATGGGTAGGAATGAAATCCTATGGAATCCTTTGGGGTAAAGAAGCAGGGTTTCCAAGAGGTTGCTTTTACGAGCTCTTGACTTGAGATGTGACTGGTGGTGGGTGGGACGTGCAATATGCTGTTCGTTCTTTCTGTTCATCTATACATGGAAAGTGGCTTTGAAATGGAATCATTGTACTTGTTGATTTTTCCATGATACAACGAGCTCATCTCAATTCCTGGGTGCAGGTTGTAAGAAAACAATTTTTTCCTCGGCTCGGAAGTCTTTTCGTGATACAGTTATATTAGCATTCAGTGTCCACCAAGCGTTTTAGCGCACTTTTGACATACCAGGGCCAGAAAAACTCCCTCTCACCATCATTACGGACCATAATTACACTGTATCTGTTATGCTCCTTTTATCAACCATCACCACTTATTTTCTAGTGTTTAAAAGCGAATATAGCTCGTACCAAGAAAACCACGCCTACGGCACCTAGAAGAGCCACTAAAAAGCCAGTACCCAGGCCAAATCGCGCAAGGCAGCGGCTCTTTCTACCCCTTAAATATTAAGCTGAAAATCGCGGTTCTAAAGCCAGATTCGATTGACGGTGATGATGGTGATGAGGATTCGGAGGAGCCTGTGCCTGTGTTAGTAAAACTGCCCCCTCCTGTATAGCAAACCCCTACTATATCACCACTCCCGCTGAAGCGTATCCCTTTAGAATTCGATGTCTTTATTGATGGTCGAAAAGCTGGTAATAATCCGCAAGTAGCTGATCTACATGATCCAGAGGCATGGATATCGTACGTCGAGTACCGTAGGATGGGCAGATCGATTGCGGATGAGTTTCGTAAAGAGATAGGCTGGAATAAGCCACTCCGAGGTCTACCGAAGTAGACTGGCTTCTATAGGTCTTAAAGAAGTCGAAAAGAGGTTACTATTCGCGATGAGAGTAATTAGAAAGCTCACCAGGATATCTTACTAGCGAGTAACACCATGATCACGCTACGCGGCCGATATATAAAGGACCTTACGGGTGAGTCTCATCCGCTTAAGGTTCTACGAAATAGCTTCCTGGGTAAGCTTAATACCGAACTCTATACATATGTAGTCAATTATCTTATCTTGATATAGATCCGGCTCTCGTTCGATCACCTCCCTTAAAAACTCCTCGATCTCGGCATTTCGCATTCTCTTTGCCCCTGGAGCGCGTCGTATATCTCCCCCTCCTAATCGACCTATATAACCCTGGCGGATTCGACGTACGGTTCGTTCGGTATTGTATAATTCAAGAGCAATTATATCGAAATCTGTATTACTAAGGGGGCCTAACAAGGGTGAGAATTCGCTCTCTTATCACTAGATCTAGCCTTGGGGCCATAGCGACGATCAAACTGACGAATTTAGATAAAAAAAACAGAGCTTCAAAACACCAGAAAATAAGTGGTGATGGTTGATAAAAGGAGCATAACAGATACAGTGTAATTACGGTCCGTAATGGTGGTGAGAGGGGGTTATTCTGGCGCTGGGATGTCAAAAGTGCGCTAAAACGCTTGGTGGACACTGGTTGCTAATATAACTGTACTCAACATACAGTAGATTTGAAAGGGGTTTCCTTCAAGTAATCGTGTTCGTGTCCGCCGCCAGTGATTGTGTTGGTGATGCTCAGAGTACACTAGGGCGGAACAAGGTCCTTGGATCGTGTAATCGTAATTGTGTTCGCCGACAACGACTGTGCTGCACGACCATGATCTCGAAGCGAGCGCAATGGCTGGCCAAGCGCTTGATAGTGTTTCTAAGAGGAGGGTCTATCTATTGTACAATATGGAGTGATGCTTTAACCGAAAACCTTTAATGGATATGTTTGCGCCATCCAACCATTTCATTAACCATTCAACCTCACCGACGATCTAAACTCCAAGTCCAACATGCTCTAAACCAAGACCCCCTTCATCTATCCCTAAATCGTCTCCCACCCAACTCAAGTCGACATTCATTTGCATTCCACTGTAAAACAACAACTGGCCGGTTCCTTCGCCATCATCCACAAACAATTCCTCGGACTCCAAGACTCTGTTGATCGCACCTGGCAACATATCCGGCACATTGAATTGTGGATGCCATACCAGACACTTGTCATTCTCTGCTGGATCCACCATCAACCTTGAATGCCAGACTGCAGTCTGCTCGAATAGCCGTCCTAAGTGGATAAAACAGTGAGCAACCGGAGTGGTTGAGGTCTCGATGGTCGTGTTAATTTTGAGGTAGAAAGACGAGAGGTAGTAGTGCAAGTTTGCCATAGGCTGAATCTGAGGAAAGTCGGTCAAACAGGCGAAGCAGCCGACGATGAGGAGGACGTAGATGAGTCGGACGAAATCTGTGAGGGTGAGTGAGATGAACGTTTGGTTGTCAAGAAGGAGAACACGATCGAGATAGTCTTTGCAAGCTTGAAGACAGACAAGAAGAGTGTCTGTGTGACTGGGAGCATTGAACCAGAGCTTTGCTCTGGCGTTGGTGGGCTGAAAGCAGTTGCCTGCTGGTGGGGATGCGGCATGGAAAGCGATTTCGTTGAGGTAGATGCGTAGAGCATAAAATGAAGTTATAATTTGAGCTGGACCGAATGATATGTAAGCTTGGGTCTGTCTTGGAGGAAGTGTTTTGGAGAACGGCTTACTGTTCTGCCACACGTCTGGCGGGATCGATTCCTCAAATTTGACGAGCCGCCGATTAAAGGAACCCAGAAGAATTTCAATTCGTGCGCCATCCAATGGCGGTAGATCGTAAATAGAATCGTAATCGAAAGCAGCATTCACATCTTCGTGAAAATGCTGCAGTCTAACGAAGTATTGCAGAAGGTGATCTGTATCAACCTCAGGGTTTTGCGCTAAGAAACCACAACATTCTCCTATATAATCGTTGTATTTCATGTTGTTCGGTTTTCTCATGCTTTGACACACCCTTCGATCATTAGTTGGTGCATATAGACGGATTGAGTGACATACGATGAAGTCAGGAAATAACAGCCCAGAAGTGTTCGCTTGGCTTCTGGATTGCCTGTCGCATCTGAATTTATTGGAGGACATATCAGATCAATCGGATTGAGTTTCGGGCGCGTCGATGGCCCATTGGATTTATTGATACCTAATTCAACAGCCATAGTAATTACCATCTGTGAAAGCTGGTAGACCTGCTGACGTTGAGGCTCAAAGAAGAAGTGGTACCTAAACAAACT
>JBAMDN010001352.1:0-24467 GCA_037074945.1 Tetracladium marchalianum
GCCATGTCTGCTTCCAGATCCGCCATTCCTCGACGTTGTCCTGGCTCCACCTGTCCACCTCCCACCCCAGCAGCATGCCAATCCCTTGACTCGGCCCTCCTTCCTTTGCTTTTGCTGGCAGGGCTTTTCGCTTGTCACTTGGTGCCCCCGTCACCTCTGATAAACTTGCAGCTTTCTTAAAACACTCCTTACCCCCCGAATTGCACGCCATGAAATCCCTGAATCTTCAACAAGCAGCGCCCGAACTGCCACTTTTGTGCTCCTCAAATCTCCAGCGATCTGACGGTCATCGACCTCTCTTTAAATGCTCTGTTTCGCCACTTCGTAGCCATAAATATTGCGGTCCCTGCTGGAAGTACCTCCACGCTACCCCCACCCCCAATCTACCATCCTTTATCACAGCGACCCCACAACAGCACGAAACGGACGACGACCTGAAGAAAACTTCTCGGATCCTGCTTCTTCCTCCAGCTCTTGTACGACAACTTCATGCCTCACATCTCCCACCGGACTCATCGATACAGCAGAGCCAGCGAACATGAACAACCTGAATATGTTTTCCCCTCCCCGTCGTGAGAAGGCGCGAGACGACTCTCATCTCCCTAAGGGTGACTGCCGATACATCCTCTTGCACCCAGAAGTCAGTGGACTGCGATGTGCCTGTGTTGGCTTCGCCTTGAACCAAACGATCCCCGGAAGCACTTGCGACTGTGGCCACCAAGCTTGTTACCACACTCCAAACAAAGACCAAGAACGTGTATCTGTAGAGCGCTATGAGCTAGAAGCACTAAAGGACAAGATAAGCTCGCTCGAGGACGAGCTGAACCGAGAACGATATGGTGGAAGAGGAGGTCTGATGGACCGTCTGGGTCGGTTGGAAGAACTGGTTGATAGGACCAAGATGGAAAATGAGAGGGAGTTTAGAAGCGTACATGGTCGCATGGGAGGAGTATGGGAGAACATTCTTGTATTGAATAAGAGGACGCCCCATTACGATGATCACATCGAAGCACTGGAAGACAACATTCAACAGATGAGGAATCGTCTCATCGAGGTTGACGATGCGTCGATGCGTGTGGAAGACCGAGTCGAAAGTCTTGAGCGGGCAAGAAGCCCTGGATTCGGTCCTATCAGCCGTCGGCGTAAGGCATCTACACCACCTTCAGTCGCTCTTGACTTCGTCAGCTCTCCGGCCAAGTCAGAAAGAGCATACTCGACCACCAGTATTGAAACTCGTGTCCCGTTACACTTCCTCGGCATTGATGAGACCACCAAGGTTCAACAGTTCCGTGAGAGAGTAGCATCTGTTGGGTCCGGATCTCAATCGTGGACTGTTCATATTTCACTCCTCCCCAGTTCAGCCCAACCATTCCCATTCGAAAAGGACACAGCCGCCTACAAGCGTTGCTTGTCACGGGGTCTTCACCAAGTCATCGTCATCCCAGATACTGATAGTTACTCTTTCACCAATGCAGTCAACACAGCTTTCGCGGCCAACCTCCGTGGGCGCCCATGGGAGCCGCTGGATGCCCAAATCTGTAACGCTCCCAAGCTCTCCGGTCTTCCTATGCTCCGCAAGCTAGAGAAATACCTCATCGGCTCAGACTACAACGCCGAATTCCTCCGCACGCACTGCGCGGTATGTGATGACAGCGGCAAGATCCTCGACCTCTACATCGCCATGTCGGAAAACACCATCTCCTGGATGGAACTCAAGCAAGTCGCGGCCTACAAGGAAGGCCTAGAAGAAGCGTGGACCTACGATGCGATGCTCGATGGACCCGAAGGCATGAGCGGTCCGCTCTATGATGGTACGTCTATGGAGAAGCTCCCCGCTGCTGGCGACATCCTCCCGAATTTCTTTCAACCCACGCTGAAGCGTAACGCGTCAGAAATATCGAGAACTCCTAGCTTTGGATCTACCCCGGATGGAGATGCAGCGAGAGCAAAGTTGAGACGCCAGGCTGCTACTAGTGCCCCTGTTGCTACTGTTGAGGTCGTTGGGCGTCGTGTTAAGGCATGACTTCATCTAGAGTCATCGCATATTGCGTGACTGACATGCCCCGTCTGTTTAATGTGTGGTCGTCGTCGTCGTCGATGAGTTACGTTTTGGTTTGGACTTGAACTGGTATAGACTGTGCTATAAGGAAACCGTGGGGATTTTTTTTATACTGGGATCAGAAGGCGTTCAAGAGATGGCGCATAGATGGGAACACTATATATATACCTGAAGAAGGTCGGTTGGGACAATATGGAGTTGGGAGGAAAGTTTTCATATATTTGCGAGTTGAGAGAGAGAGAGAGAGAGACTTCTTCTCTTCTTTTTTCTTTTTACATCAACGACCTTTGATTTAAGGATGATAGTGTCTCGTTTTGTTATTCCTTGGGGTAGTTGTCTAGTCAACTGACTCTTGTCTTTTGCAACTACTTATCTTGCCTTTTAATTTGTTACGTTTGGTCATGTTTTTAGCGACATGGTTTTTAGATAAGAGTCACTCAACCCTCATGAAAGTCACATATTTTTTGTTTGACATGAGGATCTAAGTAGTTATATAACTTGAGACTTTATGCAACGAGATCACTGACCTGGGTGTTCCCTGTAGTCGCACTTTTAGAGACCTTTTTGATTAGAGTATGGTGATCTTGGATTCTTCTTGATGCACGTATGGAGGAAACGGATGAGGATGAACTGGGTTGGACAAGAGGTTTTAAATCGTTCGTCAGAGTGTGTTCCATTCCCGCAGGTAAAGGTTTTTCGTGGCTATTACTGTAAACAGAACTGGAACTGTATTGCTGGTTTGACTGGCCTTGGAGGAAGTTGTGACTCAAGATATGGTGGAATGAGGTAGGCTATGGGATGCGACTAGAAGTTGCAAAATCTTGTTCTAAATTGAGGCTTTACATTGCTTGTCAGAATGTGTTCCATTCCCGCAAGCAAGTTCTTTACATAACTATTAGCCAGAACTACTAATGTGTTGCCAGTCGAACAGAATCTTGACCAAGTTGTGATTCGAATATAGTGGAGGAAGATAAGGTTTGCGACACGGCGTGAAGTTGCAGATTCTTGATCTGAATTATTCCGTTTCTGGATGAAGTTGTTTGTGTAACCAGGTATAAAACAACTGTAATTGAATTGCTACTTAACTGAGTTTTGGGAAGTTTGTGATTCACGATATGGGTAGTGGTTGTAGTTGAAGCCTAGAGAAGGTACTTACACAAGCAGTCGTGTCATCACAAGGCTGAACAATTTTTTGTGCTGGCAGCCTGGCCCTGTGCAACCCCGCCAATGTAACCCCACTTAAATAAACACAAAGCATCCTAGTCGCAGGCTTGGCATGATGATTCCCGAATTACAAAGTTTCCAAGTTGAACACTAGCAGCGACCGCAACATCGCTGTCCTCCTCACCTTCAGTCTCTCTTTCACCCAATACTTCAACGAAGTGAAGTGAACATATAATACAATTCATCTCTTTGCTCTCCTCCGTTCGCACTCTCTTCGGTTGATCCGCCGAGAATCCACTCCTTGATTTGCGCGCGATGTCACAAGCTTAAGAGTTCATCTTTACACGCTCTTTGGACCACCGAATCGACAACGTCGCAACCTAGCATATTTACAATTATTCTTGCGCAAAACAATGAGCACAAGCATCAAAGCTATGACGATCGACGTCGACGGAGGACTGAGGGCGACGGCAAGATGTCTTCGTCTCCGCTGAAGCGTCGGAGGGTTCAGGTGCCGAGCATCAGGCACTCCCAAGGTCAAGGCAGCCCCGCCAACACCTAGTATGGAAGATGAACTCTCTGCCAAACTTGAAGAAACCAGATTGACTTCTGCCACAGCTACTCTGCAATGGCCTGCAGATACTCTACCTATTGAGATCTTTGCAGCGATCGCGTCCTACCTCCCCCGCTCCCGGCATCCAAACCTTGCGCATGGTTAACAAAGAGTTCGAGAAAAGGGTGCCTGCGCACTTCTTCCACACGGTTGTTGTCCCCTTCAAAAAGCCCGCTACAGATATGGGGCAGTTCCAGACCCTCCATCGGGTGGATTCCGCGGTGCCCGAGGCGTCGCCGCAGACGCTGTTGCTACAAGACAAGGGCATGAGAGTATTTCATGGGCAAGTAGAAACAATCCCATTGTTACCTGGCGTTTCTTGACCGACAATGCGGCCGCAGATTTGGAAAGGAAGAATAGAATCTCGAGATTCGCGCTCAGTTTCGAATTCGACGAAGACGAGCTGCACTGCCCTCCCTCTAAGAGTGACCAGGAAGCAATCACGACGTGGTGGGGAATCTACGCATGGCCTCACCAACGATATAACCGTTATGCGCAATTGGAGGGACTGGAGCAGACCGCGGATGAGACACACACAATGGCGAAGGCATTGAGATATATTACAAAGGCCGAAGAACTTGGACTGTCAATTGAACGGTGGTGTTGGATGGCTCGCTGGGTCCTGATATCAACTATCAAGTCTACCAGCGGAGTCTAAAGCCAAAGGCTTTCGGCGCGCCGAGACATGTCCCGGAGGACAGTTCTATGTATGGACACGGCGTGTACAGACAAATCAGAGGCTCTTCCACGGCACGGAAATGTCCAGGTACAAGGAGTTGGAGCTCATGTGTTCAACCGCAGGTTATCAAGGCGAGTCACTTGATGCCGCCGTCCACCTGATGCTTGAAAATGAAAAGCTACCTTACGATATGGCCGAATCCACTAAAGATGAAACTTACCCAGACCTTGCAAGCCTTCGCCGTTCCCGTCATACTATGCAAATCCATATTTACAAAAACAACCCGACGAGCGCGACGGAGCACTGCAGGTCCCTCAAGGCGGCCCTGCGAACACTCCAGTCAATCCAAACGACAACCCAAACATTGTGAACAATGTAAACAATGCAAGCGGTGGCGGTCCATATGACCCGACCAACCCAGTCTATCCTGGCGTCGTCAACGCACCAGCTCCCGCAAGCCCTGAAGACACAGATTCGAACGACATTGACGACGCAGATGATGGTCAAGTAGTAGCAAGTTGGATTGATCCACAAGACCCTCGGCGCACTCAAGACTCCACGGCTCAGCAGAAAGTGAAAGTAAAGGTCGTCTTCGGTTGGTGCTATCTCACTCAAGCCCAACGAACTCACAACTGTCCTCAGAAGGAATTGCTGCTGAGAGACGGAGTGGGCCCAGCGTGCGTTTATGCACGTCATATGCAATTGCGGTCATTGACAACTCTACTACATTCGCTGGAGTCAAAAAACTTACTATCGCTCGTCTACCTTCTCGACATCTCACAGTGCTCCGCCGCGACGATTTCTGGGATGCTCTGCCAAGCCTTGATAACTTTTCGTTGGCAATTATTCCTGATTGGCGAGAGCTTGTAAAGGTTGCAGCTGGTTGGGTTCACGATAAACGACTTGCTCCGTCGCTCGCCGTTACCAGCGTCTACCAGCTCCTTGTAGAACAGATTGTAGACCGTGATAACATTACATGCCTTCACTTGGAGTGGATCTGTGGTGGTGAGTATGCACCTGGTACTTATGCCAGAAATCAACATATCATGCCTGCACCCATTGTCCCACACGCTTCCAGCATGGTCGACAGAACCCAAAATTGCCTGGTCTTGCGCCTACCTCATCTGAAGCATTTCTCTATGAAGAACTGTTATGCTACTCCACACATCATGAGAGAATTTGTTAAGATGCTGAAGAGCGATGGGATTGAGAGTATCACTTTCGACTCTGTTTCGCTTACTGCAAACGTCCCTGAAGAAACAAATCCCTCTCCGCAAGGTAACTCTCCTGTTATGGTGAACGTTTTAGTGAATCAACCAGCAAACCCACCTAACCAAGCTGCTCCCCAACAGCACGTTTGGCAAAACTTGGGGTTTCAGCCTGGGAGGAGGAGACCCTCCATACCATTTCCATTACCTGGTGCGCACGGCAATGCTCCCATGCAATTCCAACCTGGTGGCGCGCAGGGTAATGCTCCCATTCAAGTGCAATTTGCTGGTCAAGCTCCTATGCTTCTTCCACTGCAAAATGTCCTTCAACCACTGCAACCTTTGGTAGGTGGGCAGGTGCAAGTCATCTCTGCTACTCCTGATCCCGATGCTGAACCAGACTGGCTCGAGACGCCTCGTTTCAACGCTTGGGCTGCAATTATCGATGAGCTTACTCCTCGTCAAACTATTGAACAGCACCGTTTCGAACGTGGCTTCGGCGAGGAAGATGAGGCTCCAGTTTCTGTCCCAACCACGATTAAGACGCTTGACTTCACATCTTGCGCGCATCTTCGTCTTCCTCTCGCTACTTCGATCAGTCACTCCTCCTCTCACCACGTCCAAAATCGGTATTCCATCAGCAACTCTCAAGAGAATGAATGAATTCGAAGCCTACATGATGAAATCTACAGATCATTTTCTGGGCACCATCATCGACCACACCGACCAAAGCCCAGATCGACACACTGCAAAACGTCTTCGGACTTACCGTCGATTGGCTCGCTCGTGGTTGTGATTGACAGAGGCTTAATTTTGAGTGCGAGCTTGATGGTCTCCTTGATGCAGGACACGGGTTGCTTTGATGGTGTCATCGAGGCTGATCCCGCTGAGTGATAGATTCTACCATCCTTCCTCATATTTTGTGTCTTGGATTGGTGTTTTGCTATCTTTGGGGAGTCTATCTTGGATTGAGAGTAGTGGGCCAATTATTAGATTATCGTCCTTCCTCTCGGAAAGACATCACATCTAAAAACATCAACTACGATTTTTTCTCGACACACCTCACATCAAAAACACGCAGCACACACACACACAAAAATACACCGACACAACCGCATACCAAAGCCAAAAATGTACCAATACATTGTAGATATGATGATTCGCATTTTCCTTTCCTATCCGAGTCTTCTCGCGAAACACCTGACCTCTCTTCATAGTTTGTACGATACGATACACGAGCACACGCAACATCCACACACATACAGCATAGCGAATGATTTGACGAACTGTCCTGTTTCTTTTTTTTTCTCCCAGCGTTTATAACTACATTAAAAGGGAAGATCATGAAAAAAATGGCTGGAGAGGTGTTATTCTGTTTTCCTCCAAAACAGTTCCGTTTTGCATGAGGATGGATGATGCATTATACGACTAATTTTTCACTTTGATTCCCTCAAAAACTCAAATGCATTAGAATTGGCGTTCTTGTTCTTTGTTTTGCAGGAGTTGGGTCATTTCAGCACGATAACGAACGAAAAGAAGAAGAAAACATTCTAGAGCGAATCCCCGGAATATAGAGATCTTGAAAGTCAAAACGGAACCTCTAGGATTTTCTGAGTTCTTGCTTTTCACTTTTTTGTTGCGGCTGTTCGTTTGAAAACGATATCCTGTCTATGCACTTATTTTTTTTGAGTTGGGAAAGAACCCAATGAGAGATGAGATACTGAGGTGGTGAAGCAGCAGAGTAGTGCGTTATTATCAATAGAATAAAATTATTTTTATTGATGTGATTGTTCTGATTAGCAACATTAACATGTGATGTATTGTGATTGTGATTGCGGTTTTCAAGGATTTTTGATGTGGTTTGACGGGAGTGATGCTGTGTTTGTTGTGGTGAACGCAAGTAAGTGCTTAGTAAAGTCGAAGAATGGAGAGAGGCAAGGTAGGATGTGATGTGATGAAGGAGGTAGACTCGAGGAAACGACTGATGACTGGGTGAAGAAGTTGGTAAGTTGAGTACAGCCTCGCAAACCAGATCGTTCCCATCAGTTTCGAACAAGGGGTCCAAAAATGCACGTTCTGCAAACAACAGCATATCTATAAAAAATTGAGATGGTATCTTGTATGTGCCTTGACAAGGTTGTCTTATCCTAGCCCATTCATCCATTATATACAAGTACGTAGTCCACAGAAAATATGGCCCTGTTAAGTTCCTTTTTCGACTGTCTATTAATTAGTGAGTGTTTTTATCTATGCATTTAACAGTATTGGATCGAAGGAAGGAACACACCTACAAGTCTTGATTTATGTCTGGGGAAAAAAGATCTGTGACTTTAGTAGTCATGCAGAATTTAAATGTGGTGAGTGCCTATTGTGCACGTCGTACCTCCCTGCCCTCCCGTGAAAATGAGGTGCGTATGATATACTGTATCTATGGAGCAGTAACTGGCTTTAGTGGGATATGAAGGCAGATTCAAGGAAGGGGGAAATGATTTTATAAAAAAAATCCCTAAATGCTATTCGTGTATGGGGGTGAAGTAAACCAATGAGTGATAAGTAAACTATAGAGTGAAGAAAGATTTACGATTTCATGCAAGGCGGGGGAATAAGAAATTGTGCTATGTCATATCGTCCAAGCGTGTTCATATCTTTCTGCATTACTTACCTAGGTACCTAAGTGTTTGTGCGAAACACTTGTTGAGGTGCTGGGAGAATTTTACGATAAGATATGCGAAATGAGGTGAAGAAGGGAACATGTAGTTGTGAGAGGGGTTGGGACAAGTTGCTGTAACACATGGCTCTCGTGCTCTCAGGTAACAATCCACTTCATTATCTCTGCCCACACCTTCTAAGCAGCCACAAAGCGAAGAATTCGTCTCACGTCTAAAATACACAAAGAAAAATTGCTAGAGAGTGCTTGTAGTGTATCATAACTTTAGTACTCAGGTAAATAACAAAATGCTAGGTGAAGTGCAACCAATAACATATCCATCAGAAGAAAAATGAAAAAACGGCTTTCAATCCCAACATGCATACTCAAACACTCCATCCCCCTGAGAGAAGAACCACATTTCACTGCCATGCAAAGATCCAGATCAACCCCAGATGAAACGGTATCCGGCGGTGATGACAGCATAGACGGACAGCACGTTGTATTTGAGCTCAAGTGTGCTGGACAATCTGCTACGGCCTCGGACTTCTGAAGCGGGCCAACCTCCTCTCCCTCAGTCAAGATCAATTCGATGTGGCATGGGTTCGACATGTATGGGTTGATCTGCATTCTACCGTTAGTGCTGGTCCCTCTAATATCTCAAAATGTGCCTTTGCAGGCTGCTGGCTGGAGGACTACGTACACGACCGTGGGCACGGTAAGTTCGGCGACGTTGCTTTGGTGCTTGGTTGACCTGGATGTGCTTAACGACGAGGTTTCCGGTATCAAGGCCCTTGGTATCGGCGTTGTCGCCTCAGCGTTCTTCGAGAAGAGCCCGAGAAGGAACTCAGCCGACTTGACTGGCCATCTGGCACGGGTAACGCCGAATTGCTTTCCTATATTTCCAAAAGTTAAATCAGCATACCGCTCCTGATTTTTAGATGCCATCCATTCCCTGGTGAATCTAACCTTGTGCTGCGCGTCCAGTTCCACCGGCGTAACGTCTCATGGGGACAGCCTCCTTGTGCTTTTGAACATTCTCGAGGAATGTGATTGCCCGCTGGAGCTTCCATCCGTTGACGGCTTGTGCGGTCTCTCTGGTGTTCTTGAAGGACACTCTGAGGTAGCTTCCACGAGCCCGGGCTGACTTCGCCGACGAAAGTTCTGTTGCTGCGTATCGGACCTGTAGAAATATATTTGATCAGCCCAAAATTCCCACCAACATCTGCCAAAATTTCTGCAGTAACGCCGTGTGCCGTGGAGATCGTGATTGCGATGCGAATCGGTATGTCCTCCATATCTCATCCTTCCCACCCAATGTTGAAGAGGTTTTTTGAAGCGTGGGCGCGAGGGGCGGTTGATTGCGATGCCCCTCGAGGGCAAAGAAGTCGTTCGCGTCGCAATTTCCGGGGCGAATATATTGTATACAATGCAGATGGCCTCACAGGATGGGTGAACTTACCATCTTGACGGTTGGTGGATGGCGATTGTCGTTGTTGTCGTTTCGTGCTTCTGCTCAAGAATCAGAACGAGAATTTGGGAAGTTCGCCCAAATTGTGTGCGACTAGCGGGCCAATCAGGCGAGTGCCATCATTAGCGCCTGAGGCCAGCAAAATCCTGGTGTGCCAAGATTTATTTCTACATCAGGTCCAACAGCCTTGGCGCGCGCAAGCAGGTCATGTGAGATTTCTTGTGCCTCCAAGGCTGACTTTTTTTGTCTACACAAACAAAAGTGTTTACTCAGTTTTGATGTTTCCTTTGGACAAGATGGAAATGCACTCAAACCCACCAGAAAATAATGTACTTTTGGGAGGGTTATTAATATACAACCACATCATACTTCTTACCATGCATTACAATAGTTGAAGGACACTCAACTGTCCGGAAATCAATCACATTCTATTACATTTGATACATAACCGTATTTATTATTCTAGCTGGGATTTAGTTTCTTTTGCATATCTTTCATGTAGAATATTAGTTGTGATCTACAAGATCGTGCACCACTTCCCTCAGGCTCTCCCCTTCCCCTTCCCCCATCCCTTCAAACCCAACCCCATCCTTCTCCGCCTCAAAATACTCTGTCCAAAACTCTTCCCCTTCCCACCCATCACACTTCCCACTGCACCTAGATTCCCATCCCCAATATCAAGTGGCTTATTCCTTTCAAAATCAAACGTGGCATTCCTCGGTAACACCTTCCACTGCATCGTCCCATTCCCCTCTCTAAACTCACTCTTCACCGTCCCCTTCGTCCTATAACCCTCGTGCTCATGTACTTTCACCTCTCCCGTAGCAATATCCAACCCGTTGATCGCTCGTGTGGAGATTTCGAGAGAGAGAAGTGGTTGGTAGAAGGGTACCATGTGGCCTGCTTCGTATATTCTGTTGAGTTTTATTGTTAGACGTGGTTGATCCCGGCGATTTGAGTGTGGTATGCCTCGGTGAATTTATGATAAAACGTAGAGGGGAATGTCATACCTAGCAAACGAAAAGTTTCCAGCTTGCTTAACTTGACCATGAACGATTCCATCGCTAGTGATAATATCAGTATATCCAGCCTTGTCGAATCCCGTGCTGTTGACTTCGTTGGCTACGACTTCTCCACCAAGCCAATTACAACTATCGAATACAATGTCAGTACGCATTCATTCTCTACTCTCCTCCACATTCTTTGAATTCATTTCGACCGCCCGTTCTTGGAAGTGGTGACCGATATGAGAATCAATAACATACTTGTAATCCGCATCCCCAGCATACAACATGACGGTAACACCTTGTTCCAGCAGCTCTCCAATCGCCTCAATTGTCCCCGCCTCACGATCATCATCTCCCGTCCCGGCAAAAGCCGTCCAGACAGCCTCCGAACTTATCGAATAATTCTGATATGCGCCTAGTGCTTCCAACACTTCCAGCTGGTTGAGATATTCAACAAAATGCATGTAGGGGAAGGGATCCGGGTTTAGTTCTCTAATATCGTACTCATCTCGGCCGAGGTAGGTGTCGTAGATTGATTCGACGTGTTCGGCGCAGAATGTATCCTGTGTCTTTTGTCAATTATATTCAAAGCAGAGAGAGATAGTTTTAATTTTTACTTACTGCTGCAGCACAAATATCATCCAAACCCCGAGTGTAGCAGTCTTTGACCTGATCAATACAATTTCCATTTCCGTAGAGATTGTTGTAAAGCAGCTCCTTCATACTAGGAGTGAAGGGGTCATAATCATATGTATTTCCCGGATCAACGGTGAAGTTGTAAAAAGCCTGGTAATGGATGAGAGGATCATACCATCCATTACTACGATCACCGCGTCAGCCAAAAATTTCACCATACACCCACCCAACATCAAAATCTCGGCAAGAACTTCAAAAAAAGAAAAAGAGAGCACATACCCAATCAACACACTCTCCAACTTAATCTTCTTGGCCCCAGGAATATCCTTCTCATTCTGCCTCTCAATATACTCATTAAAAATCGGTCCATAATGACCACCATAAGACTCTGTCGCGAAATGGAATCCATGACGAGAATACTCCGGAAACGCACCCATGAAGCCCTGAAGCGTCCTCCAAAATCCAGGAGCTGCGTTGACCGTTGAATTGGCGGTTAGGGTGATGTTGGGGTAGCTGTATGTCCCGCATGTTCCGAATGATTGGGCGTAATCCGGACATGAATCTCCTGGGAGGGTGATGATCTTTCCACTGGAAGATTTCTTAGTACAAACTGATGCATGATGGATGAAAGTAAAAACATACGTGCCAGGGTTGATGTACCCGTTTACTGGAATGCTGTAGGAGAATCCAACCTGCGTTCCACTTAGTCGTTCTGATATCTACGTTCGTCCTTCATTCTCTCCTCTCCTCTATCCTGAAAAGTGCGTACCTGAGCAGGCTGATCAACAACCAAAAGATTACTCCTCCTCGACCAACTATACTCATTATCCACCACCCTTAATCCCTCTCCCTCCCCATGCCCGCCATCCTTCAAAACCCTGCAAGGTCCCAATTCTCCCAACCCCCCAATCAAACTACTACTCCCTGGGCCTCCATTAATCCAAACCGTCAAGGGAGCTTCAGCTGGATCAACTTCTCTCGCTTCAAAAAACCAAAAGAAGATGTGTTGATCTTCAGCAATGTCTGCGTAGCCACTGTAGCTTTTCACTGTGGGGGACTGCTCACAGATACCTGGGGGCACGGATTTGTACCGGATGGTGGTGTTGGCGTGACCGATTTTTGTGGTGAATGTTGTGGGAGGTGGTGGAGGGATGAATTGAGCTGTTGTGAGGAGGAGGGGTGAGAGGAGGAGGAGAGTGGTGGTGAGGCGCATTGTGTCTGAGTGTGGATGGATGTGAGCTCATGTATGTTATATGGTGTGGAAAATTTCAAGCCCTTTTAATGATTGAATCAATCTCGAACCCCCTGATTGAAGATCGTCTTCAATTCAGGTGAGTTGAATGCAATGGTTATTCAATTGTTTGACTATCTGAGATGATGTTGACTCCCTCTTAACCAATCAGAGTCTCTCCCGCCAAGCTTGCCTCGGCGTTAGGCCTTCAAGGTTGTTTTGCCAACCGCAACGCTTTCCCGACCATGTCATTCATGTCCGTAATGTTCCATGTGAAAGAAGATGCTAGCAGATTTAACATTTAGATACAAGTAGGTTGGAGAAGTGCTTTGTTGTGGTTCCCAAGAGACTCGTTTTAACCTTAGCAATACGTTATGTGCAAGGTTAAAACGAGTCTCTTGGGACCCATAGACAGCACCTCCCAACCTACTTGTATCTAAATGTTAAATCTGCTAGCATCTTCTTTCACATGGAACATTACGGACATGAATGACATGGTCGGGAAAGCGTTGCGGTTGGCAAAACAACCTTGAAGGCCTAACGCCGAGGCAAGCTTGGCGGGAGAGACTCTGATTGGTTAAGAGGGAGTCAACATCATCTCAGATAGTCAAACAATTGAATAACCATTGCATTCAACTCACCTGAATTGAAGACGATCTTCAATCAGGGGGTTCGAGATTGATTCAATCATTAAAAGGGCTTGAAATTTTCCACACCATATAACATACATCACATCCATCCACACTCAAGCACAATATCACCTCACCACCACTCTCCTCCTCCTCTCACCCTCCTCCTCACAACAGCTCAATTCATCCCTCCACCACCTCCCACAACATTCACCACAAAAATCGTAACACCAACACCACCATCCAGTCCGTACCCAGGTATCTGTGAGCAGTCCCCCACAGTGAAAAGCTACAGTGGCTACGCAGACATTGCTGAAGATCAACACATCTTCTTTTGGTTTTTTGAAGCGAGAGAAGTTGATCCAGCTGAAGCTCCCTTGACGGTTTGGATTAATGGAGGCCCAGGGAGTAGTAGTTTGATTGGGGGGTTGGGAGAATTGGGACCTTGCAGGGTTTTGAAGGATGGCGGGCATGGGGGTTGAGAGGGTGGTGGATAATGAGTATAGTTGGTGGAGAAGTAATGTTTTCATTATTGATCAGCCTGCTCAGGTACGCACTTTTCAGGATAGAGGGGAGGAGAATGAAGGACGAACGTAGATATCAGAACGACTAAGTGGAACGCAGGTTGGATTCTCCTACAGCATTCCAGTAAACGGGTACATCAACCCTGGCACGTATGTTTTTACTTTCATCCATCATGCATCAGTTTGTACTAAGAAATCTTCCAGTGGAAAGATCATCACCCTCCCAGGAGATTCATGTCCGGATTACGCCCAATCATTCGGAACATGCGGGACATACAGCTACCCCAACATCACCCTAACCGCCAATTCAACGGTCAACGCAGCTCCTGGATTTTGGAGGACGCTTCAGGGCTTCATGGGTGCGTTTCCGGAGTATTCGTCATGGATTCCATTTCGCGACAGAGTCTTATGGTGCATATAGACCATTTTTAATGAGTATATTGAGAGGCAAAATAGAGGATATTTCCTGGGGCCAAGAAGATTAAGTTGGAGAGTGTGTTGATTGGGTATGTGCTCTCTTTTCTTTGAAGTTCTTGCCGAGATTTTGATGTTGGGTGGGTGTAAATCTTTGGCTGACGCGGTGATCGTAGTAATGGATGGTATGATCCTCTCATCCATTAGGCTTTTTACAACTTCACCGTTGATCCGGGAAATACATATGATTATAGCCCCTTTTCACTCCTAGTATGAAGAAGTATTTTACAACAATCTCTACGGAAATGGAAATTGTATTGATCAGGTCAAAGACTGCTACACTCGGGGTTTGGATGATATTTGTGCTGCAGCAGTAAGTAAAAATTAAAACTATCTCTGCTCTGCTTTGAATATAATTGACAAAAGACACAGGATACATTCTGCGCCGAACACGTCGAATCAATCTACGACACCTACCTCGGCCGAGATGAGTACAATGTAGAGAACTAAACCCGTGATCCCCTTCCCCTACATGCATTTTGTTGAATATCTCAACCAGCTGGAAGTGTTGGAAGCACTAGGCGCATATCAGAATTATTCGATAAGTTCGGAGGCTGTCTGGACGGCTTTTGCCGGGACGGGAGATGATGATCGTGAGGCGGGGACAATTGAGGCGATTGGAGAGCTGCTGGAACAAGGTGTTGCCGTCGTGTTGTTATGCTGGGGATGCGGATTACAAGTATGTTATTGATTCTCATATCGGTCACCACTTCCAAGAACGGGCAGTAGAAATGAATTCAAAGAATGTGGAGGAGTAGAGAATGAATGCGTACTGACATTGTATTCGATAGTTGTAATTGGCTTGGTGGAGAAGTCATTTCCTCCAAGCAGAGTGGACAGACGGGATTCGACAAGGCTGGATATACTGATATTATCACTAGCGATGGAATCGTTCATGGTCAAGTTAAGCAGAGCTAGAGGGAAACTTTTCGTTTGCTAAGGGGATGACATTCCCCTCTACGTTTTATCATAAATTCACCGAGGCATACCACACTCAAATCGCCGGGATCAACCACGTCTAACAATAAAACTCAACAGAATATACGAAGCAGGCCACATGGTACCCTTCTACCAACCACTTCTCTCTCTCGAAATCTCCACACGAGCGATCAACGGGTTGGATACTGCTACGGGAGAGGTGAAAGTACATGAGCACGAGGGTTATAGGACGAAGGGGACGGTGAAGAGTGAGTTTAGAGAGGGGAATGGGACGATGCAGTGGAAGGTGTTACCGAGGAATGCCACGTTTGATTTTGAAAGGAATAAGCCACTTGATATTGGGGATGGGAATCTAGGTGCAGTGGGAAGTGTGATGGGTGGGAAGGGGAAGAGTTTTGGACAGAGTATTTTGAGGCGGAGAAGGATGGGGTTGGGTTTGAAGGGATGGGGGAAGGGGAAGGGGAGAGCCTGAGGGAAGTGGTGCACGATCTTGTAGATCACAACTAATATTCTACATGAAAGATATGCAAAAGAAACTAAATCCCAGCTAGAATAATAAATACGGTTATGTATCAAATGTAATAGAATGTGATTGATTTCCGGACAGTTGAGTGTCCTTCAACTATTGTAATGCATGGTAAGAAGTATGATGTGGTTGTATATTAATAACCCTCCCAAAAGTACATTATTTTCTGGTGGGTTTGAGTGCATTTCCATCTTGTCCAAAGGAAACATCAAAACTGAGTAAACACTTTTGTTTGTGTAGACAAAAAAAGTCAGCCTTGGAGGCACAAGAAATCTCACATGACCTGCTTGCGCGCGCCAAGGCTGTTGGACCTGATGTAGAAATAAATCTTGGCACACCAGGATTTTGCTGGCCTCAGGCGCTAATGATGGCACTCGCCTGATTGGCCCGCTAGTCGCACACAATTTGGGCGAACTTCCCAAATTCTCGTTCTGATTCTTGAGCAGAAGCACGAAACGACAACAACGACAATCGCCATCCACCAACCGTCAAGATGGTAAGTTCACCCATCCTGTGAGGCCATCTGCATTGTATACAATATATTCGCCCCGGAAATTGCGACGCGAACGACTTCTTTGCCCTCGAGGGGCATCGCAATCAACCGCCCCTCGCGCCCACGCTTCAAAAAACCTCTTCAACATTGGGTGGGAAGGATGAGATATGGAGGACATACCGATTCGCATCGCAATCACGATCTCCACGGCACACGGCGTTACTGCAGAAATTTTGGCAGATGTTGGTGGGAATTTTGGGCTGATCAAATATATTTCTACAGGTCCGATACGCAGCAACAGAACTTTCGTCGGCGAAGTCAGCCCGGGCTCGTGGAAGCTACCTCAGAGTGTCCTTCAAGAACACCAGAGAGACCGCACAAGCCGTCAACGGATGGAAGCTCCAGCGGGCAATCACATTCCTCGAGAATGTTCAAAAGCACAAGGAGGCTGTCCCCATGAGACGTTACGCCGGTGGAACTGGACGCGCAGCACAAGGTTAGATTCACCAGGGAATGGATGGCATCTAAAAATCAGGAGCGGTATGCTGATTTAACTTTTGGAAATATAGGAAAGCAATTCGGTGTTACCCGTGCCAGATGGCCAGTCAAGTCGGCTGAGTTCCTTCTCGGTCTTCTCAAGAACGCTGAGGCCAACGCCGATACCAAGGGCCTTGATACCGGAAACCTCGTCGTTAAGCACATCCAGGTCAACCAAGCACCAAAGCAACGTCGCCGAACTTACCGTGCCCACGGTCGTGTACGTAGTCCTCCAGCCAGCAGCCTGCAAAGGCACATTTTGAGATATTAGAGGGACCAGCACTAACGGTAGAATGCAGATCAACCCATACATGTCGAACCCATGCCACATCGAATTGATCTTGACTGAGGGAGAGGAGGTTGTCCAGAAGTCCGAGGCCGTAGCAGATCGTCCAGCACACTTGAGCTCAAGACAACGTGCTGTCCGTCAACGTCGTGCCATCACCGCCGCATAAATCTCGTTCCATCTGGTGTTTATTCTCTGGGATCTTTGCATGGGAGTGAAATGGTGCGGGGTTCTTTCTCGAGTGCAGATGGGATGTTTGAGATGTGATGGTCGGGGGATCAAAGCCGTTTTTTCAATCTTCTCTTCTGATGGGATAGAGGAGGAATTGGGCTTGTACTTCACCTAGCATTCTGCTGATCACCCGAGCATGAAAAAAAATGACGATACACTACAAGCACTCGTACTTTTTCTTTGTGTATTTTAGACGTGAGACGAATCTTCGCTTTGTGGCTGCTTAGAAGGTGTGGGCAGAGATAATGAAGTGGATTGTTACCTGAGAGCACGAGAGCCATGTGTTACAGCAACTTGTCCCAACCCCTCTCACAACTACATGTTCCCTTCTTCACCTCATTTCGCATATCTTATCTTAAAATTCTCCCAGCACCTCAACAAGTGTTTCGCACAAACACTAGGTACCTAGGTAAGTAATGCAGAAAGATATGAACACGCTTGGACGATATGACATAGCACAATTTCTTATTCCCCCGCCTTGCATGAAATCGTAAATCTTTCTTCACTCTATAGTTTACTTATCACTCATTGGTTTACTTCACCCCCATACACGAATAGCATTTAGGGATTTTTTTTATAAAATCATTTCCCCCTTCCTTGAATCTGCCTTCATATCCCACTAAAGCCAGTTACTGCTCCATAGATACAGTATATCATACGCACCTCATTTTCACGGGAGGGCAGGGAGGTACGACGTGCACAATAGGCACTCACCACATTTAAATTCTGCATGACTACTAAAGTCACAGATCTTTTTTCCCCAGACATAAATCAAGACTTGTAGGTGTGTTCCTTCCTTCGATCCAATACTGTTAAATGCATAGATAAAAACACTCACTAATTAATAGACAGTCGAAAAAGGAACTTAACAGGGCCATATTTTCTGTGGACTACGTACTTGTATATAATGGATGAATGGGCTAGGATAAGACAACCTTGTCAAGGCACATACAAGATACCATCTCAATTTTTTATAGATATGCTGTTGTTTGCAGAACGTGCATTTTTGGACCCCTTGTTCGAAACTGATGGGAACGATCTGGTTTGCGAGGCTGTATTCAACTTACCAACTTCTTCACCCAGTCATCAGTCGTTTCCTCGAGTCTACCTCCTTCATCACATCACATCCTACCTTGCCTCTCTCCATTCTTCAACTTTACTAAGCACTTACTTGCGTTAACCACAACAAACACAGCATCACTTCCCGTCAAACCACATCAAAAATCCTTGAAAACCGCAATCACAATCACAATACATCACATGTTAATGTTGCTAATCAGAACAATCACATCAATAAAAATAATTTTATTCTATTGATAATAACGCACTACTCTGCTGCTTCACCACCTCAGTATCTCATCTCTCATTGGGTTCTTTCCCAACTCAAAAAAAATAAGTGCATAGACAGGATATCGTTTTCAAACGAACAGCCGCAACAAAAAAGTGAAAAGCAAGAACTCAGAAAATCCTAGAGGTTCCGTTTTGACTTTCAAGATCTCTATATTTCCAGATCGCTCTAGAATGTTTTCTTCTTCTTTTCGTTCGTTATCGTGCTGAAAATGACCCAACTCCTGCAAAACAAAGAACAAGAACGCCAATTCTAATGCATTTGAGTTTTTGAGGGAATCAAAGTGAAAAATTAGTCGTATAATGCATCATCCATCCTCATGCAAAACGGAACTGTTTTGAAAGAAGACCAAATAACGCCTCTTTCCCCAGCCATTTTTTTCATGATCTTCCCTTTTAATGTCGTAATAAACGCTGGGAGAAAAAAGAAAACAGGACAGTTCGTCAAATCATTCGCTATGCTGTATGTGTGTGGATGTTGCGTGTGCTCGTGTATCGTATCGTACAAACTATGAAGAGAGGTCAGGTGTTTCGCGAGAAGACTCGGATAGGAAAGGAAAATGCGAATCATCATATCTACAATGTATTGGTACATTTTTGGCTTTGGTATGCGGTTGTGTCGGTGTATTTTTGTGTGTGTGTGTGCTGCGTGTTTTTGATGTGAGGTGTGTCGAGAAAAAATCGTAGTTGATGTTTTTAGATGTGATGTCTTTCCGAGAGGAAGGACGATAATCTAATAATTGGCCCACTACTCTCAATCCAAGATAGACTCCCCAAAGATAGCAAAACACCAATCCAAGACACAAAATATGAGGAAGGATGGTAGAATCTATCACTCAGCGGGATCAGCCTCGATGACACCATCAAAGCGACCGTGTCCTGCATCAAGGAGACCATCAAGCTCGCACTCAAAATTAAGCCTCTGTCGATCACAACCACGAGCGAGCCAATCGACGGTAAGTCCGAAGACGTTTTGCAGTGTGTCAATCTCGACTTGGTCGATGTGGTTGATGATGGTGCCCAGAAAATGATCTGTAGATTTCATCATGTAGGCTTCGAATTCATTCATTCTCTTGAGAGTTGCTGATGGAATACCAGTTGGACGTGGTGAGAGGAGGAGTGACTGATCGAAGTCGAGAGGAAGACGAAGATAGCCGCAAGATGTGAAGTCAAGCGTCTTAATCGTGGTTGGGACAGAAACTGGAGCCTCATCTTCCTCGCCGAAGCCACGTTCGAAACGGTGCTGTTCAATAGTTTGACGAGGAGTAAGCTCATCGATAATTGCAGCCCAAGCGTTGAAACGAGGCGTCTTGAGCCAGTCTGGTTCAGCATCGGGATCAGGAGTAGCAGAGATGACTTGCACCTGCCCACCTACCAAAGGTTGCAGTGGTTGAAGGACATTTTGCAGTGGAAGAAGCATAGGAGCTTGACCAGCAAATTGCACTTGAATGGGAGCATTACCCTGCGCGCCACCAGGTTGGAATTGCATGGGAGCATTGCCGTGCGCACCAGGTAATGGAAATGGTACTGGAGGATTGTCCTGCCCTCCAGGCTGAAACCCCAAGTTTTGCCAAACGTGCTGTTGGGGAGCAGCTTGGTTAGGTGGGTTTGCTGGTTGATTCACTAAAACGTTCACCATAACAGGAGAGTTACCTTGCGGAGAGGGATTTGTTTCTTCAGGGACGTTTGCAGTAAGCGAAACAGAGTCGAAAGTGATACTCTCAATCCCATCGCTCTTCAGCATCTTAACAAATTCTCTCATGATGTGTGGAGTAGCATAACAGTTCTTCATAGAGAAATGCTTCAGATGAGGTAGGCGCAAGACCGGCGATTTTTGGGTTCTGTCGACCATGCTGGAAGCGTGTGGGACAATGGGTGCAGGCATGATATGTTGATTTCTGGCATAAGTACCAGGTGCATACTCACCACCACAGATCCACTCCAAGTGAAGGCATGTAATGTTATCACGGTCTACAATCTGTTCTACAAGGAGCTGGTAGACGCTGGTAACGGCGAGCGACGGAGCAAGTCGTTTATCGTGAACCCAACCAGCTGCAACCTTTACAAGCTCTCGCCAATCAGGAATAATTGCCAACGAAAAGTTATCAAGGCTTGGCAGAGCATCCCAGAAATCGTCGCGGCGGAGCACTGTGAGATGTCGAGAAGGTAGACGAGCGATAGTAAGTTTTTTGACTCCAGCGAATGTAGTAGAGTTGTCAATGACCGCAATTGCATATGACTGCATAAACGCACGCTGGGCCCACTCCGTCTCTAGCAGCAATTCCTTCTGAGCAGTTGTGAGTTCGTTGGGCTTGAGTGAGATAGCACCAACCGAAGCGACCTTTACTTTCACTTTCTGCTGAGCCGTGGAGTCTTGAGTGCGCCGAGGGTCTTGTGGATCAATCCAACTTGCTACTACTTGACCATCATCTGCGTCGTCAATGTCGTTCGAATCTGTGTCTTCAGGGCTTGCGGGAGCTGGTGCGTTGACGACGCCAGGATAGACTGGGTTGGTCGGGTCATATGGACCGCCACCGCTTGCATTGTTTACATTGTTCACAATGTTTGGGTTGTCGTTTGGATTGACTGGAGTGTTCGCAGGGCCGCCTGAGGGACCTGCAGTACTCGTCGCGCTCGTCGGGTTGTTTTGTAAATATGGATTTGCATAGTATGACGGGCAACGGCGAAGGCTTGCAAGGTCTGGGTAAGTTTCATCTTTAGTGGATTCGGCCATATCGTAAGGTAGCTTTTCATTTTCAAGCATCAGGTGGACGGCGGCATCAAGTGACTCGCCTTGATAACCTGCGGTTGAACACATGAGCTCCAACTCCTTGTACCTAGATTTCCGTGCCGTGGAAGAGCCTCTGATTTGTCTGTACACGCCGTGTCCATACATAGAACTGTCCTCCGGGACATGTCTCGGCGCGCCGAAAACCTTTGGCTTTAGACTCCGCTGGTAGACTTGATAGTTGATATCAGGACCCGCGAGCCATCCAAGACCACCGTCAATTGACAGTCCAAGTTCTTCGGCCTTTGTAATATATCTCAATGCCTTCGCCATTGTGTGTGTCTCATCCGCGGTCTGCTCCAGTCCCTCCAATTGCGCATAACGGTTATATCGTTGGTGAGGCCATGCGTAGATTCCCCACCACGTCGTGATTGCTTCCTGGTCACTCTTAGAGGGAGGGCAGTGCAGCTCGTCTTCGTCGAATTCGAAACTGAGCGCGAATCTCGAGATCTCTTCTCCAAATCTGCGGCCGCATTGTCAGTAAGAAACGCCAGGTAACAATGGGATTGTTTCTACTTGCCCATGAAATACTCTCATGCCCTTGTCTTGTAGCAACAGCGTCTGCGGCGGCTCGACATCACGAAATCCACCCAATGGAGGGTCTGGAACTACACCATATATCTCAGGCTTGAAGGGGACAACAACCGTGTGGAAGAAGTGCGCAGACACCTTTTTCTCGAACTCTTTGTTAACCATGCGCAAGGTTTGGATGCCGGAGCGGGGGAGGTAGGACGCGATCGCTGCAAAGATCTCAATAGGTAGAGTATCTGCAGGCCATTGCAGAGTAGCTGTGGCAGAAGTCAATCTGGTTTCTTCAAGTTTGGCAGAGAGTTCATCTTCCATACTAGGTGTTGGCGGGGCTGCCTTGACCTTGGGAGTGCCTGATACTCGCACCTGAACCCTGCGACGCTTCAGCGGAGACGAAGACATCTTGCCGTCGCCCTCATCCTCCGTCGCGTTGATAATCTTCATAGCTTTGATGCTTGTGCTCATTGTTTTGCGCAAGAATAATTGTAAATATGCTAGGTTGCGACGTTGTCGATTCGGTGGTCCAAAGAGCGTGTAAAGATGAACTCTTAAGCTTGTGACATCGCGCGCAAATCAAGGAGTGGATTCTCGGCGGATCAACCGAAGAGAGTGCGAACGGAGGAGAGCAAAGAGATGAATTGTATTATATGTTCACTTCACTTCGTTGAAGTATTGGGTGAAAGAGAGACTGAAGGTGAGGAGGACAGCGATGTTGCGGTCGCTGCTAGTGTTCAACTTGGAAACTTTGTAATTCGGGAATCATCATGCCAAGCCTGCGACTAGGATGCTTTGTGTTTATTTAAGTGGGGTTACATTGGCGGGGTTGCACAGGGCCAGGCTGCCAGCACAAAAAATTGTTCAGCCTTGTGATGACACGACTGCTTGTGTAAGTACCTTCTCTAGGCTTCAACTACAACCACTACCCATATCGTGAATCACAAACTTCCCAAAACTCAGTTAAGTAGCAATTCAATTACAGTTGTTTTATACCTGGTTACACAAACAACTTCATCCAGAAACGGAATAATTCAGATCAAGAATCTGCAACTTCACGCCGTGTCGCAAACCTTATCTTCCTCCACTATATTCGAATCACAACTTGGTCAAGATTCTGTTCGACTGGCAACACATTAGTAGTTCTGGCTAATAGTTATGTAAAGAACTTGCTTGCGGGAATGGAACACATTCTGACAAGCAATGTAAAGCCTCAATTTAGAACAAGATTTTGCAACTTCTAGTCGCATCCCATAGCCTACCTCATTCCACCATATCTTGAGTCACAACTTCCTCCAAGGCCAGTCAAACCAGCAATACAGTTCCAGTTCTGTTTACAGTAATAGCCACGAAAAACCTTTACCTGCGGGAATGGAACACACTCTGACGAACGATTTAAAACCTCTTGTCCAACCCAGTTCATCCTCATCCGTTTCCTCCATACGTGCATCAAGAAGAATCCAAGATCACCATACTCTAATCAAAAAGGTCTCTAAAAGTGCGACTACAGGGAACACCCAGGTCAGTGATCTCGTTGCATAAAGTCTCAAGTTATATAACTACTTAGATCCTCATGTCAAACAAAAAATATGTGACTTTCATGAGGGTTGAGTGACTCTTATCTAAAAACCATGTCGCTAAAAACATGACCAAACGTAACAAATTAAAAGGCAAGATAAGTAGTTGCAAAAGACAAGAGTCAGTTGACTAGACAACTACCCCAAGGAATAACAAAACGAGACACTATCATCCTTAAATCAAAGGTCGTTGATGTAAAAAGAAAAAAGAAGAGAAGAAGTCTCTCTCTCTCTCTCTCTCAACTCGCAAATATATGAAAACTTTCCTCCCAACTCCATATTGTCCCAACCGACCTTCTTCAGGTATATATATAGTGTTCCCATCTATGCGCCATCTCTTGAACGCCTTCTGATCCCAGTATAAAAAAAATCCCCACGGTTTCCTTATAGCACAGTCTATACCAGTTCAAGTCCAAACCAAAACGTAACTCATCGACGACGACGACGACCACACATTAAACAGACGGGGCATGTCAGTCACGCAATATGCGATGACTCTAGATGAAGTCATGCCTTAACACGACGCCCAACGACCTCAACAGTAGCAACAGGGGCACTAGTAGCAGCCTGGCGTCTCAACTTTGCTCTCGCTGCATCTCCATCCGGGGTAGATCCAAAGCTAGGAGTTCTCGATATTTCTGACGCGTTACGCTTCAGCGTGGGTTGAAAGAAATTCGGGAGGATGTCGCCAGCAGCGGGGAGCTTCTCCATAGACGTACCATCATAGAGCGGACCGCTCATGCCTTCGGGTCCATCGAGCATCGCATCGTAGGTCCACGCTTCTTCTTCTAGGCCTTCCTTGTAGGCCGCGACTTGCTTGAGTTCCATCCAGGAGATGGTGTTTTCCGACATGGCGATGTAGAGGTCGAGGATCTTGCC
>JBAMDN010001353.1:0-13399 GCA_037074945.1 Tetracladium marchalianum
GCATTTTGATGCCAGAATGAGGATAATGAGGCCACATATGCAATCCAGAAGGTAGAAGTATCATGCATACCGACATCAACGGCGATCGTGGAAGACAGGTACGGGCACTATATGTCATGCCTTACGAATCCACTTCCTGCGCTGATATCTCATGCAGCAGCGATCTTACCCGCTCAAAAACGCGGGGTCTGCGAGTTGACCAGGAAATGTTGTGGGCCTTTGACGGGCTTTGAAACCTCTTTTTGGCTTCGGTATCTTCTTCCATACCGAATTTGGAACAAGGAGCGAAGAGGGTGTCAAGGTAAACAAGATTCTATCGTCTCTCCTTCTTGTTGAAGCTTGCAGGATTCAGGGAATATTCACTCAGAGACCTGAATCGTGACCACCTACCTCGCCCAAGTCCGGAAAGTCCGAGTCAGCCTTCTCTTATGGCTGCCACTATATGTCAAAAATTATGGAGTAAATCTCCATTTTTACAATATTTGTTGCCCTTTCTAGAAAACTTACCAGCAACCTACAGGTGTCGCGAGAGTATAGTTCGCATACTCGGTTTCGTACGAGGCACAATGCCGAAACATCGTAATATAGTGGCGGGCGCGAATGAGACTGGCACCGTGGAAATATCCATGCTTTGATTCTTTTGAGGGCCAGAGTGGTCACAGTAAGTATATAAATATGGCGTGACGTCTCTCTTGCGTTATGGTGAAGTTGTCAAGAACATCCAAGTCGAATTCCGGGTTTTTCCTTGTTTACTCTTGGTGGTATAGACTTCCCCACTTCGAAAACTATTCTAATACGATACAGAAGCTTCCAAGAAACCATTCTTTGTTTGTTGACCAGACTACATGATGGAAGACATTCCATTCGATGGGTTTCACTCGCTTGAAAATCTTGATTCGGAAAATCAGAGACTTTTCAACAGTTTCAGCAGAGGCCCAACTGTAGCCGCCCCTTTCAACATTGTCCACCATGCTTTTGAATCAGTGGCAAAGCGCCATCCAAATGCCATTGCTGTCCGCCATTTCGATGGCACTACCATATCGTACTTTGAGCTTAACCGAAAAGCCAACATTCTCGCCAACGAGCTTCATAGACTTGGTCTTCATAAAGGAGACCGCGTACTTCTCGTTTATTCCCGTTGCATTGAAATGGTTGTTTTCATTATGGCCGTGCTCAAAGCTGGAGGCCAGTACGTTCCTCTAGACGGTGCAGTTACTCCAGAAGCAACACTCAAGCATGTCATTGTCGATTCAGGCGTAGCAATCATTCTTTGCTTGCCAAAATTTCGTTCAAAAGTTGAGCAATGCTTACCTCATTCTTCGAATAAAACTACGAAAGTGTTTGAGCTGGACCATACAAACAGCCTGTGGGAGTCAGGTGACCAAGGACAACCGAATGTCGATGTCCAAAGAACAGATGGTGCCTATGTCATTTACACTTCGGGAACCACAGGCAAACCGAAAGGTGTTGATGTCACACATGAAGGAGTCACAAACTCCTTACTTCTCGAACCAGGAAGTCTCAAAATCACTGTTGGGACGAAGGTTATCCAGCAATTAAATGTTGCATTTGATATGTGTAAGTATTCCACCAGAGACGAAAGACTCGTGCTGATCCATTCAGGTGCCTGGGAAATACTGGGCACTAGCATGCAGGGGGGTGAGCTTCATATTCGTGGCAGTGGCAACGAAGCTTGGGCAGAATGTCTTCGTAGTGTAGACACCTTGATTGCCACACCTTCGGTGGTTTTGAAGCATATGCCACACCAACGTGATTTCCCCAACATCAAAAACATCGCGGTTGGAGGAGAGCCTTGTCCCAAGAGCCTAGCAGATCATTGGGCTCCTCATGTCAACTTTTGGTATGTCACACTGTCCTGATTGAATATTGGGAAGAGATTTCAACCTTCGTTCAGTGCTTCTTCAAGGTCCCTGGCTTTTGTAAGAGCAATGTGCTAACGACTCTCGTTGTATCTAGGAATATTTGTGGACCAACCGAGATCACTATTTTAAACAGTGCACATTTGCATAAGCCAGGATTCACCCTTTCCATCGGGAAGCCGAATCCAAACACTAACATTTATGTTCTCGACGAGAATGAGAATCCGGTACAGATCGGCGAGCCCGGCGTAATGTGGGCTGGGGGACTAGGGGTTTCCCGTGGTTATCTAAACCTGCCTAGTTTGACTACATCTCGGTACAAATCAGACAAATTTGCTCGAAACGGGTAAGTCGCCTCCGACAAACAGTTCTGGAAGTTCAACTAACATGCGTGTTTGTAGACGTAATATGTTCAACACGGGCGATCTTGCTAGATGGCTTCCTGACGGAAGTCTTGAACCACTTGGACGTAAAGATGACCAAGTGAAAATATCGGGTTTCCGTGTGGAACTTGATGGTGTTTCTCGATCGATTGAGAAGTGCGCAACCGTTACGAAAGCCTGCGCGTTAAAGATTGATAATACACTATGGGGTTTCTACTCTGCCTCAGCAGAGCTAGAGCACGAAGTCTTGCGACAAGCACTCACTAACGACCAACCATTCTATGCCATTCCTTCTGTTTGGAAATATCTTCCGACCATAAGTCTAACACCCAATGGCAAGATCGACAAAATCAAGCTGAGAAGCATCGCAGAAGCAGAAAAGATTAAGCTCTTGTCAATAACTGACGAGAAGTTGGTAACGATTCCTGCACCGGCACATATCGTAGCATATTCCGAGTTGCAGCACATTGAGAAGGCCAAGATTGTCGTGCTCGAGTCAATCGTAGTGGTCGGTAACAACTTCGATCGCTCTGATGACGAAAAGCTTTCAAAGGGACCACTCTACTCGGTTACGCCTATCAGTGACACCTCGTCCTCTAATTCAATCACCAAGGCAGTGTATCCTTTACCAGAAAAACAAGGTTATCACGGTTGGAGGTGGTTCCGTCATACAGCTTTGAACGCATATCGGAAGCTCTTTGGCTTGATCTTCATCGCCAATGCAATCCCTTTTGTCATCATGTTGTGGAAAGGTAGACAACATTCTTTCTCGCTGCCGCTACCAAGTTTAATCACCGCTGTCGCTTCAAACTTGCTTGGATCGGTTTTACTCAGACAGGATCACGTTGTTAACACGATCTATTATCTGGCCACTCGTCTTCCAGTGTCAATGCCTCTTTGGATCCGTCGCCATGTTGCTCGTATCTATCACAACGGAGGTGTACATTCAGGATGTGCAGTATCTGCTTCAATATGGTGGGTAATCTTTGCTGTTGAAACAAGCCGCTGTCATTTTGCACCCGACATCAATCCAGGCCGATACCACGTCAACGACGCGATGATGGTGATCACATATCTCATTCTAGCACTTTTGGTGCTTATATTAGTAATGGCCTACCCTACCATCCGCATGAAGATGCACGATCAATTCGAATTCACTCATCGTTTTGCTGGGTGGACCACTCTCATCCTCGTCTGGGTTCACCTCTTCGTTGCAACATCATCGCTACAATACGGCAAAGATGAACCATTTGGTCAAGCTCTAGCCAAATCACCGGGTCTCTACCTTGTTGCCCTTACAACTCTTAGCATAGCCTCCTCATGGATGGCTCTCCGTCGAATTAAGGTGGTCGCAGAACCACTCTCTCGTCACGCCGTGCGTCTACACTTTGATTTCTATACTCCCCGACCGTCCTCCTCTGTGGCCATTCGAATCACCGATCGCCCGCTTGTGGAATGGCACTCCTTCGCTGGAATCTTCTCCCCAAACACCAAAGGATTCTCCATCGTCGTCTCTAGAGCAGGTGACTGGACCGGCCGTATCATTGACAAACCACCGACCTCAATCTGGACACGAGGCACTCCCGCCTCTGGCGTCCTTGCTATTGCCCCCTTGTTCAAGAAGATTATCCTCGTTGCAACCGGTTCTGGAATCGGCCCATGCTTGCCTGTCATTCTTGAGAAGCGCGTCCCATGTCGAATCCTCTGGTCGGCAAAGGCACCATTGAAGACCTATGGGGAAGACATTCTGGCAGCGGTCTACGATACTGATCCATATACTGTGTTGTGGGATACTGCCACTCAAGGACGACCTGATTTAGCGAGCTTGGCTTATCAAATGTATCGCGAGAGTGATGCAGAGTGCGTTTGTGTTATTTCGAACAAGAGCACGACCTCGAGGTTGGTCTATCAATTGGAGAGTCGAGGTGTACCTGCTTTTGGACCAATTTTTGATTCGTGATTGAATTTGATATACTGTCTCGTGGTTGTTGGTTCGATGGTCTGGAAAGTGTGCTTTTCCTTGCTTCATAGGGTTGGATATTTGTTTTCATTTTTTAATCTCAATTCTATCTAGGCGTAGCAAAATGATTTAAGGAAATATTTCGTCTGAGTGGACATTCAGTCGTCTGTCAAAAGCCCATCATCTTACTGTTATGCTGGAAGTAGAACAAGTCGGCAAAGGCTTGGCAGTCCGCAAATGTCAACAATGTTTGCATACATGAGTAGAGGTCCATACGAGAGGAACATAGAAGTATGTTTCGATATGAGATCATTAAATATACACGATAAAACAGAAGAGAATGACGAATGCGCCGCTCCAATCCCCCGCACGCGTCCGGAGGTTCTGGCATAAGTCCCCCTCCTTATGACCTTCATCCCCAGCATATTAAATGCCGCTGCAGATATTGCACAGATGACCCTCGCACCAAACTGAATGGGGTAGAATTCTTATGTTTAGTTGTATTGGGGATGCTAATTGTATGGGAGGATTAGAGAATGTAAAATATATGAATGAGTGAATGAAAGGAGGAACAAGAGGCTGATCATGATAGAGGAAGAACGAATGAAGGAAGGGAGGGACGAAGACGAATGGAATGACGAATGGGGGAATAGTTGGAGGAACTAGTGAAGGAACGAATGAGAAAATGGTTTACTGATGAGACGTTAGCAACTTGCTTGCTACTGTATTTATCCGTAATATCGGTGGCTGGGAGTCACGTGCAGAGCCTAGGTCCCCGACATGCGACCGGTTTTCGACCACGACCATGCTCTCTCTCGCGCGTCCATTTCATCACAGTCAAATGAATTGCACAAATCCCAATTACTTCCTCGATCGACCCTGTCATTTGAAAGCCCCTACCCATGATACCCAACTGCCTAGCAATAATGAAGTCCCTACAAGAAGCCATGTACCAAGTCGCCAGCACCGTTGCCTCGTCCTCCAGACATCGCCCTGGCGTTCCATGTCTCTCTCCTACCCCGCAAACTTGCCCGTGCTGCCAATTGCAGCAACTCTTGGATTATGAGTGCGAACACAAACTGTATACAAGTCTCATCGCTTCCCAACGAGTTGGCGCTGGGAGTCCATCTTCGATATCCTCCTCCTCGTCGTCTTCAACATCGACATCCACGACCCCAGTGTCTTCGGTAGCTGCCACCTCATCTATTGGAAAGTCACTGCCAGACTTTAGACTTTTCCCGCGGTTGCCAATGGAAATAAGAGCACACATATGGCGGATAGCGGCACAGTCGATTGGTTCACGTATTATTCCAATTGAACCGGACGATGAATTTGAGGATGCTGGTAGAGGTTTTCGGTGCCGTGCACAGATTGGACCACCAGCTCTCTTTTCAACTTGTTCAGGTATGTAATTAAGAAGTATCACCTTCTATTTCAACGTAACTCTGCTTGGGCCTTGTTTTGGAGGCGAGCTCTGCACCCCGAATAATCTAAGAAAGGCACTAAACCCATCCAGAATCACGAGCAGAGGCTCAAAGGTTCTATGAACTCAAATTCCATGCACAGTTACGCAGCCCGATCTACTTCAACAAAGAAAATGATGTCCTCTTCATGAGCCGAACCGGCTCCATGTTCTCCTTTCTACAGTCAACATACGACTTGGAAAGAATGACTTATGATGAATACGACAGAAACGAAGTTAAAACTCTAGCCCTATTGGTAAATGACAAAGAAGTCAATTTTTGGGGAGAAGATTCGCTTCACGGGTACCCTTCGTGGCGCCAAGTCTCCATGGCAGCAATCACTTTTCAGAATCTCTGTGAATTGAGGCTCGTCTATAGAACTGAAAACTTCACATACACCCCTGAATTTCAACTGGAAAAAGTTCCCCTCGGAATGTTCTGGACTCGACACTGGTCGAAATGGCAAAGTTTGAGAGCCAGGGCGCTTCAGATCACACAAGATCTTACTTCGCAGCCCAGGACAAGCATACCACCTGAGTTTGTGTACTGGAATAGAGACGATTTGGAAATGAACCTCCCCGCTTTAGGACGATGGGCTCCTGAGAACTTTCAGAGGAGGAGTAGAGGCAGCCCAGAACCTCTTTATGGGAGAAACCAACAGTCCTTTTTTGAAGGGTTTTCTTGAATCATTAACAATATGAATACCACATCATCAAGCACTGCTACAGCCACCAGAAATCTAAACTGTCTATTGAAACAAGTATTCAACTTTATCCTGGCTCTCCGGGAGTTTGATGGAGCGCTGAACTAGTAATTAGGTAGGGATGAGCTCTAACTTCGTCATCTTCAGATGATTGACAGTCTACCTAGGCTGTCCATCAATAGGCCCGTAATCTTCGGCCTCGTTGGACCTACTGGAATGGCACGGATAATTCCTGTTTTGACCTTTGGCACCCAAGTCACAAGGTGAACGTGTTAGAAGGAGAAAGTTGGATCTTAAGATGGAGAGGATACTCTTACATTTGATGGGACCGGGATATATCTTATGTCTGAATTACGCATGTATGTCATGTAAGGCGAATCTCCGACATGGTGCATTCTGGCCCAAGCAGCATCCAGCACATAACTTGCACGATTCAAAATTCCCAATTCAACGATAACGCGGCTCAAATTGGGGAGCACAGCCAATCCAAAAATTGCATCAATGTCGACCTTACCCTGATGAGCACTACTGTAGGTCTTCCTAAGACAGGTGCTTCCAAACTGTTGTTGCAATCCGCAATGGCCCTCATCAGCGACTTGAAAGCTGTTTGACTGGAGAAAAAGAGATAATCGTTGCCGTAGTTGACGTATCCTCTTTGATCATCAAAGAGCTCTCTTGGAAATGACTGGTATTCCTTCAAGCCTAGTCCACAGGAGTCAGAAAACACATGAAACAGGAGTGGCGACTTTTGTCGGACGCTATGGATTCTCTCAAGGTGATTGGGCCATAGCCTGGGTGCGATCTTCATTAACCTCCCAACGCTTTTTCTCTTAGCGACAATCTCGAGCACCCTGCGTCGATGCAATGCTATCTTTCGCATTTTACGCGAAGCTCGATTGGTAGTTTCATGGGTTTATGAAATGTTGGTGTAGCTGTTGCGGGCTTGGAAGGAGTGCATTTCGGTACTTTTTCAGTGACTTTTGGGCTCATCAGCACACTCGAGTCTCGAAGCAGAATAGATGGCAGCATGTGCTTTTGCCGGGATGCTTAAGCTTATATTAAGTATCGTTTACCTTGCGATAAGAAGTTCCCTTTCGATGATTGCTTTATCTTTGCCATGGCCGAGGTTAAAGGCCTGTCAAAGATTCTTGCTTGATGAGGAGGTGAGACTTCCTTATCTTGAACTGGTGCCTCGGAATTTGTGAAGTGCAGAGCCCGCCATACAATGCTGTAGAGACGATATAAAGGTGGCAAAACAGCCATACAGCTGACAGTACTGTGTGCTTTGATAGCTGAGTGTAGGGTTGTTGATAGGTCGTCTGTTGGCGCCTTGAAATCAGTGTTGTCAATATTGTCGGTGTGATAAGGTGGTCGCGTCACCGACACGAAGGTGTCTTTAGGATATATTATTTTGTGGGAAGGGCCCGATGTTTATCCGGTGGCCGCTATTCACCCTCCTTTTTCTCGGCTTTATCCTTTCAACCTCAGCCATTTCATCAAAGGCCACGCGGTTATATTTAAATTCTCTTCTAAGAAGGGTAAAGTTTGCCTCTCTGCCAGGCAAGTGATTCCACCTCAAAAACTTGCACGAACTATATCCATATATATGGTTGTCCTCTCTTCCTTTACACAATTCCTCTGGTGTAAGAGAGGGATAGGTAGCAATCTGCGACCTACCCTTCATTCTTACCTATTGATTGTTGCAAGTTGCTAAATCATCATATAGACAAGTCCTCCCAGTTATATACGAATCTTTTCGTGGCCATCACTGCCAAGAAAACAAGCGGGACGAAGAAGCATAGCACATTACGGAAGTAAATATCAGAGAAATAACTGACAAAATAAGTCTAGCAGTTGACACAAGACAGGAGGACAGCAGTCTGAAGTATTGTGTAGAACTTATGTTAAAAGGAGCAAGGAAAAGGTTTGTATGAAGTGGTTTCCAGGACTAGCAGTCCGATAATTGCGAACCTAGTGTTGATATTGTAGCTCACTCGTTGTGTGCCTTCAGCAGCAATGAACAGAAAAGGTCACTGTGGCTACTACCACTTTGCAGATAGTAGTAATCAATTCTTTTGGACCATCAAGTCTGCAGCTTTTTTGATATCTGTTAAAGGGCTGTGCTGATCGTGAAGACCCTGTAAAGAAAGAGCTTTCTTCACCAATGTCATACTGCGAAGAAGAATGTTTGTTGTTATTTTGAAAAAGGGTACGTACAGTAACGCCTCCCACGGTTGTGATTGCTGGCAAGAAGAAAAAGAACATTCAATCGGAATCCTTCACATGCTGCCTTGAAACCATACAGTTTTCATGGGAATATGGGTGGTCTGTGATTCTCTAATCAAACAGACAAAAAGCACAACATGTCAAACAACTAAATTTTGATAGGCACGGTTCTAAACCAAGTCAAGAAATACCTAGGTGTATTCCACCTTATTCTAGGACATGATGTGTGAAATAATAAATGAAAAACAAACCTTTGATTTGTCGCAGGGAAGCTTCCTATCCCTTTGCACAAGCCAGCTTTTGAAACTTGATCAACTTGACTGCTTTAACTTTAGGCCTTTCTCAATATTATTAGAATAATTGAATATTATGAATTTGACATGGAAAAGCTGTTCAAGAAGTCACTTTCAGTGAACATTTAAAGGTTTCTTGTTTCCTCATCTCACCTTCCCTCCTCCACATGACTGCCGACGCCCCACCTCATGGGACACGAATGTCACCTCCCAACTTCCTTCCTCCCTCGCCATCAACTACGAAAAGCGACAACACCCAAACCGATCTCGCAATGAAACGCATTAAAGATCCCTCCAAAAAGCTCTCACGCTTCGTCAGAGATCAAATAACCCGACCATACTGGGGCTTTGACCGTCCAGGCAATCCATCCAAGATCGACCCAGCCCTTCCTGTTCCTCATAGACGAATCGCCACCAAAGAACTTGGCTATAACCCATTCGCTGAGTACAGATTTGACCTTCAAGCCGATGTCCCAGCCTACCGCGACTCGAACGATTCGGAATACATGGTGGATCCCTTTGATTGGTCAGAGGATATGATTTTTGGAGGCCATGATGGATACGCTGTGTGTGTTCCGGCTCGGAGGAAGAAGGAGAATGAGGTTGCTATGAGAAATCGGATGAAGGAGGAGGAAATGAAGAGGAGGATGAAAATGGAGAGGGAGAAGGCGAGACAATGGAAGTTGAAGAGGCAGCGAATGCGGGAGATGGGGAGACAGAGAGTGAGGGAGATGGAGAGATCAAGAGTTCGCAGGTCAGCCCGTCTTCAGGAATCTGGTTCTCGTCGCCATCAGGAGGAGTTTGTCGAGATTGTTAACTTGGATGACTGAGGAGGAGGTTCTACCTGTGGTAGTCAGTATTGAAAGGTTGTGTTGTTTTTGCTTCTATTCGTTTGCGTAATTACTCTCTGCCTACACTCTATGCTATTATCTGAACTAAAACAAAGATAGATCGATAAGCCAAGAACACACCCGGTATTGTTACTAAGAGGAGCCGTATGATTTTGCGGAAACATGGAAATTTGGCACTTAAGTCAGCAATAGATTTGACCTCAATGAATACAAAATCTCTTTGCATGCTTCGTAATTGGTGACCAATTTTTTCTACTTGAGTACAAAATTCAATCGGGGACTGCATCGAGTGAGATGTTCTCTCTTTTCCCACCAACGATGCATGTGTAGCTTTCCTTAGACAGCTATGCCCATATCTATCTATCCTGCGCTTCAAAAAGAAATTTAACAAATGTAGCTTAGGTCAAGGCACGGTAAAAAAAGAAACCAGGCTGCAACTGTTCTTGATCAGGCATGAACCTTCTCCAATAAATCATTCGGTTAAAAGTAAACAACTGCATGGTGACCCGCGAACATCACCTACCTCGCGCATCCTAAAACGTAATTCACTTTACAAAATTCCCTCCACCCCTCTCTAGCCTTCTCATGGCTATCCCTTCCATCCTCCAAACCTTCTAGATCTTGCGACGACCAATTTTCAACTAACACACAACGACGCACCTCTAACCAACCTTCGCACATTGCTAAGATGATCCTCGACAACAACGACCCCTCCGACCCGGGAGACCAAATGAACCAAAATACCACCGCTCTCAGCAGCACTTTCATCGAATACGATAGTGATGCCACTATAGCTGATAACGAAGCAAGCGATGGTGCCACAAATCGAGACTTGCTATCGCCATCTCCCGAGCAACTATCCTCTGGACCAACGACCCCACGCGCACCTGGCAATGACCTCAGAATTACTGAGGGAGGTGCTCCCGAGGGACTCGGCATCTTTGAATTGCAATCTCCATCTCCTACGAGTGAGAATGTGAGACAATCTCCTGGGCACCATATCTTTCGTGGGCAGGGCGCACCTGAAAGTATGGTTGGGAGACGATCTTCTGATCACATTCAGCTGTACCACCTACAGACCGCTCCTGGAAATATGATAGAGCGCGGAAGATCCACTGAGTACCAGTTTCATTCGTTCCGTCCGTACATTTCTCCTTATCAGACCTTGCCATCTCTACCACCACTGGGATTGCCTCCTCGAGAGGAACGTCCCGAAGAATGGAGTCCCGATCTCTCCTCCGACTCGGAAGAAGAAGTTTCAGAGTACACATACATCAATCCTGATCCCTATGAGTACCCTGCCCCTCAGGCTATCCCGTGCCATCTCCGCCCACCAGTTCTTGCTTCTGTTCCGGCCAGTTGGGACGGCAAGAGACTTGCGAGGTTGGCATACTTTCACTACTTCTTTGCTCTTGAAGATGAGATTAAGAACTTAATCTGGTAAGCTCATACACAGATGCCCTCTATTCCTTCTTTCATTCTGTCTCCGACAAAAATCTGTGATGCTGATTTGTACTTCTGTATCAGGTTCTACACCCTCCCCGGTCCGCGACTCATGGAAATCATGCCCGAATACCACCCCGAAAGCTACAGGCACGGGACTAAGAACCATTTCCGCCCCCATGCTGATATCATTTCTTCTCAGTCGAAGGTTTTCCCTCCCTCCCTCAAAGGTGTCTTTCAAACATGCCAGGCATCTCGTGCTGTTGCATTGGCCAACTATGCTCCCGCTTTTATGGGACTCTATCAAGGCAAGTTCGGCCCCATCCCCGTATTTTCCCTCCATAAATCCTGAAATCCGAACGATGAATGGGAACACTTGCTCATATTGCCGTCCAGGAAAACCACTGTATTTTTCCTTTAAGCACGATACCCTCCTCCTTCCCTCCTTCGCGGCTCTGCAGAATCTAGTCTATCACAGTGACCCATCTGACACTTCCCCATTCTCTAACTTCGCCCTCACTCAATTCAGAGATAAGCTTGAGAGTATCATGATCCATGGCCCCGTTCCTCGGGACATTGATACCTACTCTCAAGCTAGTGTCCATCTAAGAGCCATTCGTAGGTTCTGGAATCTTCGCTCTCTCACTTTCAAAATGGAAGATCCCAAATGGGACCCACGTTTTGCGGAGGCTAGAGACTGTGAATGGGAGGCGGCGATCTGGCAATCAAATGTGTCGCAAAACGTGCTCGAGGCAATCAAGTTGTTCCGTGATGGCTACGAGGGAGGAGGTCTCCTGCCATTGCCCAAGGTGGAGTTTGCAACCGATAGGGAGATGAGTATTAAGTTGTACTGTCAACGTGTAAGTCAAGCTATACCAGCCGCTCGGCTCTCCTTTCTACAAAAAGTAAATCTGAAAAGAGAAATGCTGACATGAATTTCTTAGGATGGCGAAAACAAGATATTCTACGGACCAATTAACTTCGAGCAAAAGGGTAGATTAAGACTAAGAAACACAGGACGAAGACAAGACCGTGACGAGACCGAAGAACTGGAGGAATGCGGCGACGAAAATGGCAATTGGCATCAAATGGACCGTCGAGAGAACGCGCCTACAGCCTTAAAGATAAAAATTCCTGGCAGACTTCTCCGACTAAAGGAGTGAACTCAAGTACGCTAAGAAGAAAAGCGATGCACTACATATTCTTGCCTCACCACTGATGATGGAATCCAGTCTCCCTACGACAACACAGCTCTCGGTTGGAGATATAGCAGCCTTTTTATTTGAAAGGAAATGGTTGGGATATGCAATGAGTTTTGTACAACATCGAAATCATGGATGAAGGAAGTGATGGAGGACTGCGTGGATTCATTTCGAATCAAGCACAACGTCGAGAAACATTAATTCGATAAAAACATAGAATACTTAATCATGAAATGAAATAGAGGATCTGAAAAGAGAAGAAGAAGAAAGAGATAAACACGCTTGCGAGCTCTATCTTGAACACTGCTTACTAGGTTTCAAAGATTTATTTGAAGTTTAGTTCTCATCCTTGATCTCCCAATCTAAGCTTCTTCTCCATCTAAAAAAATAGAAGCCCGAGGGACGAGACTCTCGATTGCTAGATAGTTGTTGGCTTGGGCTTTCCGTTTTGATGTTGATGAGCGATGAGATTGGTCAAACCATAAGCTGCTTCATTGAACTTGACATCCGACGGTCTGCAAGATACTGGCATTAAAGTAATTGAGTTGAGCCCAGGTCTTAAGAAACTTTTTGGCTCTCCTGGAAATAGAGCCTGGCTCTGGAATCAGAGAACAGCCTGACTTCAAATTAGCATTTACTCTATTGCTCGGTAAAAGGTTCCACACCGCATGGATTGTCAGAAAGCACTTGGTAACATAAATTCGTCCATTGGAAAAGTCGAGAAGTAAAGCCTAGTTGCAGGCCAATTGCGTGAATATGCAGAATCCCGCCATCGTGCCCGTCAATAACGGTAAAGTCAGTCCAATGAAGGATATCCAGGCTTCAAAGCCCTCTTAGCACCACGCACAATCTAGAGTCTTTCTGTCTCAAGCCCCTTCAATGAGTGTTTGCCCTCTTTCTCACTTTCACAATCTCAATTGTCTGGCCATCTGGCGCAGAGATTCTTCTTCCAACCGAGAAAGTTGACGCCTTCTTCATCATAAACCTCTGAGTTC